>PVKZ01000936.1:455335-547127 GCA_004027375.1 Macroglossus sobrinus
TCTTTCTTTTTCTTTCTTTCTTTCTTTCTTTCTTTCTTTCTTTCTTTCTTTCTTTCTTTCTTTCTTTCTTTCTTTCTTTCTTTCTTTCTTTCTTTCTTTTCTCTTGTCCTATGGCTACCTACTCATGGAATCAACAGTATTTGTTCCTTCAAAGAAAAGGTAGACAGCCTAGAACAAAGGAGTCATTCCTCCGCTTTGAGTTCAGATTTCTTTCATTTATTTTATCTATGATAACAGTTTTCAAAGCCAAGATTTGTTGAAGGAAAAAAAGTGTTTTCTAAAATCTAAAATCTAATATCAAGAGTCATGTGGAGTTCTGAGCATAGAACTCTACCAAGCTACCAAGCAGGCTAGAACTTCTCACAGGTAGGGTGCTTTGAAGCTGTTACTGAGATGAAGTTTAGGGTATAAGACGTTTACTGGGCTCAGCAGCTGGAGGAAAAAGAGAGGAAGCAGGCTTTGGAAGTAGAAGAAGTTGAACTTCAAGGCAAGTCCAAAGAAGTCTCAGCCAAGCCAGCGGGGAGCTCTGAAATGAACATTGCCCATCAGAGTTGTCACAGTCAGGCTGGAGTGTCTGGGCTTCTAAGTTCCTGCCTTGCTTAGACGTGGGCTTCCCTAAGACAGGGCTATCTCAGGTGAAGCAGCTCTCTGCAACTCAGGCAGTCCCTAGGGGCTGTGAGCTAGAAACGATCTACTGACAGTACCCCCAGTGCTGGGGCAATGGGTCCTCCCTTGAGGGAGATCTGGGAGGCACTCGTACATGTCTCCCATAGTGACCTTCCAGTTTGAGGAAGAACTGGAAAAAAGAGGGAGGGAAGGGCTAAAAGTGAGATATGTATGTCCTTGGGTTCTAGAACAAAGTCATACATTTCTAGTTCCTTGGGACTATCTGGCTAAAGACAGGACAGACTGAGTAGCCTGGCAATCCAGAAAGCAAGGGCCTCTTTGAGTTTGGGAAGTATGCAGACCATGCCTTCAGAGATTAATTTACAAAGAACGACCACCATCACAGCCCCAACAACAGTGTGGACTGCATGGCCATGCTCTTTGCATTGCAGTTGTCAGTTTTTCTGGTCAAGGTTCCTACTTCTCCTCCAGCTTTAAACCACCCCCACTACCACCTCCACCACCACCACCACCACAACAGAGCTGTAACAACCTCCATCTCTGCTTTGCTAAGGAAGAACTTTAGAAACCGTGAAGCAATTAGAATAGCCTATCACAGCATGGAGAGAATTACGAAGCACTTATTGGCTTTCTCTCTTCAGGTCCAGATTCTCTTATGTTCAGTTCTTATGAGCTCTCTAGGGCTCTTAGTTCCAAACCTCAGGGAGAAATTCTAAGCCCAGTAAATTCTGAAGAATCCCTGATGAATGCCTTTGTCCCTATCATTCAGAGTAAAGGAGGCATCAATCTCCCCACGTAGGTTTGGCAGCCTTCGCAGAGCAGACTAAGGAAAAATAATGATGCTTAGTCAGACCCTGAGGGGGTTTATTATATTAAAGTAAAGAAAATAAATCTCCACACTCCGGCGTGTTTGAGTCAGAGCTCCCCCACTTCTTGTCTCACTTGCCATCCCCTCAGAACACCTCAATGAAATAGAGCTGGAGGAGAAAATGACAAAGCCAGACCAAGGCAGGCCCTTTTCCAGATCACTCAGAAAACCACTAAGTATGGAAACACTCAGGGAAGACTTTTATTTGAACTCTTAGAACAAAGACGAAGGAAGGCTAGCACAAATAAAATGAGAGTAACAATTTCAAAAAGCAACCTAAAAGCAAAAATTCATTTTTTGTAAATATGGCTAATAAAAATCCCTGACCTATTAATCTTTTCTCAGATGGTGGCCTGACCAATGCATTCAATTTCATTCAGAGCTAAGCCTGTCTGCCAAGTTCTGGTAACAAAAAATGTGATCACATAGAGTTACAATGCAGAGGGAAAAGGGATGAATATTTATATTTTAGGCCTATAATCACACAGCCTAAAAAGCATGTGGTATTATCCCCTTGTATTGAGTTTCAGAAAAACATAAAAAGAGATATAACTAAGGTTTAACTAATTTTAAAATTATTTCCACACTAAAATGTTTTTATTTTATATAGTATCTGCAAAACTTGAACTCCCTCTTAGTGCTCAGAGAATTAGAATATGCCCAGTAAAAGAAAAAAAAAAGGTTTTTTTGAGAAGACCAAGAAGGCCTTCTGGATATTGAAAATATTTTAAATAATGTTCACTGACATGAACCCACACAGCTGTGAATGAGACTAAACTGAAGTAGCTGCAAATTGGAAATGGTCAGTCGGTCATATTCTAAACCAGGGCTCGACCTTGATTTTCTCTGGTAAATTCACTAAGGATGAGGGTGAAGGAAAGCTGGCAGCTACCTTTGGAATATGTTAACCACTGAATGGAATGCTGCTCAACTCACAGTCATGGCTGCGGCTCCAGCTAGCAACTCTTGTGATGGTGAGAAACAAAATATGACAGAGCTGGGTAGACTGAGCTGAAAGCTCCAAGTCATGAAGTTTCTCAGGCTATTCTTCTGTGCAAGCAGCCTGAGGGAGGGCCCCTCATGGCAAGCAGCAGTTGAGACACTGAAGGCTCCCTTTAGCAATGCATTCATTCACATTCAACACTCACTTCACCCCTGCCTTCCCAGGTTGTTCTCAGCGTGGGAACAATCAATCCCTCACTTTATTAAGTGTTAACCCGCGGGTCTCAACTCTGCATGTTTAAATTATAAAAGCCAATGGCAAAATATGTGCACTTTTCCGGATGTGTAGTTTGTATATATATGTATCTATTACATGTTCATCTAACAAAAAGTTAAAAATAAAAAGGTAATATTGACAAGCTGAAGTTAGAGCATGGGAACAGCTTTAGCCATCTTTTTCCTTCCTCTGCACAGTAACAGAGGCCACTTATGAAACCTGTCATTTAGGATTGGGGGTGCAGATAATACAAGGCTGAGGGTGGCCAACATTCCTAGCTCTCATTCCATGGAGGAGAGTCAAAATAACTTTTCAAATGACATTTTTCACAGGGATCCTAATAGTAGATTTCCCTGTTTTTCTTCCAACAGGAAGTTGGAAATCCCAACAATGTTTGAAGTATCAGCAGGTGGAGCTGGAGAGCTAACTGAGCCATTCAGAAAGGAGACACTTCAGACAAATACTTAGCAGAGGGCATTTTGATGGGACAAAGGACCAATTTATAAAAGATCCTGTGTATTTGGGATGGGGCGGAGGGGAGGGGGTCCTATGGATGTTATCAAGGAAAAGTTATTGCGGAATTTCTTATTTATTTATTTTATTTATCTTTTCAACAATAGATTCTCACCATGTGCCCAGCCAGCCTTGTGTTGAACACCAGAAGTGCAATAAGAAGTTAGACATGGTTTCACCCTCATGAAACTTACATTGTGAGGAGTTAACTCAGCTTAGCAGGTAGGGATGTTCATGCACTTTGGCATTAGACAGTCCTTTGTCTACATCCTGGTTCTGCCAGTTAATTCAGAACTATGTAACCTTACATCTTAGGCAATTGCCCCGTCTATCGTCTATGAAACGGGAAAAGCAATAGCCATCCCAGTAGTTCTCAACTTTCCTAGAATCACCTGGAAAATTTTTGTAACTATGCATTCTGAGCCTCCCCTATAGATTTCGATTCAGTTGGGCTGGGCAAGTGCCAAATAGTAATTTTAAAAGCCGCCAGTTACTTCTGTTGAGCAGCCAATGAGAACAACTCCTCTCTTCTCAAGGGTTGGTGCATAACTGCACTGAACAATGTACATGACGACCTCATGTTTAGTAAACATGTAACTGTTAGCTTTGATTCCCAAGCCTAATAGGTGCTGTCTAACTCAGCCGAGGTCCAGGTATCTTGGAGAAGGCTGTTAACCTGACATTGGTCAGTGAGAAAGGAATTGCTGAAGATAATTCTGATAGTTTTGTTTCTTAAAAGAAAAATGCTACCAATCTATAACTTGCTCAAAAACCACATTTGCACTAATTTTAAATGGGTTAGCTTACTTGGCAATTTCAAGAGATAGCTTGTTCTGGAACTTCTTTGTTCATTTATTTTAATTCTATCATTCAGAGCTTAATAATGTTTAATACTAGCAAGTGCTAGTAAGTAGAGGAATTGAGACAATATCTTAGAATCGCATCTAGCCCAGTCCTTTCATTTTACAAATGAGAACAAAGAAGCCAGTGAAGTGATTTACCCAAGATCAAACATTCAATAGTTTCACAGTTTTGTTTTGTTCGCTCAGCATGAACTTACGAACAATTCTGCTGTACACCACTTTACGTAATAGATGAATTTCCCATTGGTTGTATGTAAATAGAATCTTTGTAAAGTAAACCATGTGTTCAGTGTACTAAAAAACTTTCTGGTTAAAAAATAAAACTCTAAATCCTTTTGATTGAAAAAAAAAATATTTTCAAGATAGAGACAGGAGTGGCAAGGTTCTTTCATCTTTCCAAATCTCCACATAGAAACAGGAAAGCAACCAGATAGCAAACCAAAGACCCATGGATAGCATTTAAAATTAAATTGTGTCAAATACAAACACAAATAAGTGGGACAAACCACCCTCGAAACACCAAATGCATGCATGGTTTCAGCTTCTATGCAAGAGAAAGCACAGGAAAAGCACAGGGAATATTGCTAACATGAGAACAGGGGATCCCAAAATAACATCAGGTAATCGCTGAAGTACAGCAGGGCTACCGTACTACAAAAAGTTTGGCTCAGTCAGTCCAATAGCAGGTGAGTACCAGGGGTCACAATAAGGCCTAACATATACGAACTCTCAAAACTGATCAACCAAGGACCACTTACAGGATGGCACCAATGATTAGAGATTTGAAACTTCATATTGAAACTTCTAGTCATGGAATAAAGACTAAGCTGGATAGAGAAAAATGGGCAGAGAAGTTTTCAATTAATGTAGGAGGGGAGGACAGAGCCAGTAAATCTCACTACAAGAAAACAATAGAAGAGGGATCTCTGTGAATTGAGAAACTCTATACTGAACAACACCTTATTCTAAAAGTTGAGGAAAAAAATAATTTCACATAAAAGTAAGGAAAAGAAATCTGTGGAGGTCAAATCCCACAGTGAATATGCAAAATAGCATCTTTTCAGACAGTGAAAGCAACCCAGAAGCAATGGGCATCCTTAGCAATGGTCTTGATATACTTTCCAATTAAAAAAACTAAGAGCCATTTTGAATAAACGGCTGATTTTTTTTTATAAAAAGAGTCTGAGACATCTTTTTATATCAGGTGGTGAGAAAGCAATCAAAAACTATTAAGATCACGTCATAGACCCTCAGAAGACAATTTGAAGAAGCTCAAATTTGAGCTTCAAAAAGAATAATAATTGCAAGTGAAACTCATCAAATACATTTAAGTACATTAATTCATAATAATTTTAAAAATCTCATTGGTTATATTTAGAAGAAAACAAAGAATTAGTTACCTTAAAAACTGATAAAAGAAAAGAATCAAGCATGTATTTTGTCTTTTCTATATAAACTGGTATCTCTGGGTACTCAAAGAAATCATCTAATTGTAAAATACCTCTAAAGAACAAATGGATTTAAGTAATGAGCATGAAAGGCTGCTAATGTCACAAAGAGAGAGACAAGCAGACACTGTGTGCTTCTGAGGACAATCACACCACCGCCTACAGTCTTGCCAAAGGGGCAGAAATGAGTCTGATCAAACCTCTGCATCCAGCTGCCAATTAACAAAAATACATAAATCAGAGAACCATATTCAGCTATAATATAGAACACAACCAACAAAATCTGAGAAGCTCTATAGATCAAATGCCCTGGGGTTTTTCAAAAGATAAATTATAAGGAAAAAAGAAAGGAAGGAGGAGAAACATACTTAAAAAACTTTTTCTAAAAAGGCTGAGCTATGTTATCCTAAAGATGCACCCAATTAGGAATAGATGATAAACTAGTAAACACACACACACACACACACACACACACACACACACACACACACAAGTGATTACAAGTCAGGGCCTGCAGTTACTTTCAGAGAAAAAGAGTTGAGACTGAGTCACATGAAATAGGTTTCTTGGGAGGCTGGAAAAGTTCTATTTATTGATCTGAGATGTTTACAAGTCCATCTTATAAAAATAAAATAACAATAAAAAATATAATATTATAATAAACTATATCTTTATTTTGTGTGGCTTCTTTTATGTGTTTTATTTTTCATTGAAAAGCTTTTTAAGATTCGTTTGCAAAATAAAAAATAAACATACAAAGCAAATCTAATTAGCCTCCTAAATTCTCTTTTTTGGTAAATCTATTATACAGTTTGTTATACTTTATATATTATACATTAATAATATTTTATTATACAGTTTGTTCAGAGTAAGTACATGTTTGTTCTTGGAATGTATTTTTAAGAATCATTACAATGTAATCAACCAACGAATGTTTATTAAGGACCTACTGTGGGCAAGACACTCATTTCCCATTGTAATCGTTTATATGTCTTCAGATACTTGCTCTGTTTCCCAAATTAGCATCATGCATTGGAAATATTCATTGTGTATTTGAGTTTTTATGCTATTTTGTTGGTTTATAACATTTAGTTTCGTTAATTGGTTGAACTATTGCATTTTAGAGAAGGCTCATGAGACATTTCCACTCAGCACAAAAGTAAATGGCCTCTTCCCTTGGTTTAGCCAATGCTGGCATTGAAGCCTGGGCACAGAGGTCCAGGGCGCCTCCTCCTGTGTGCGTCAGCAGCCGGAACTCTACTTGCTGAGAATCTGCTCTGCTAGTGGGCTACACTTTGGTGACTCATCATCCTAGCCTCATAACCACACTACATATCTGGATAGCCAGTTCCTTTAAATGACAGTTTCAGAGAGGTTTATAATGGGTACTAATTCCCAGCAAAGCTAAAGGGGGTATGAAAATTTTTAGCAACCCAAGATTACAAACATCCAGAAGCACTTACTCTTTTCCAGAAAAAAAAGTTTCTAAATCTTAAACTAGAAAAGTATATACTTTTTCTGCAAAGCAAAGGAACTAGGAGAGTTGCAAAACTGCAAATTTCCTTTAAGGCCAAGAAGTTTCTATTTCAATCAAAAGTATACAATAATAATAATAGTAATAATAATAATAATAATATAATTAATAAAATAATAATAAATAAAATAATAAAATAAATAAATCGATGATCGAAAGTTAACACTGACCATGTGGCAGAGGCTATTCTAAGTGGATGACTTGCATTAATTTATGTAATCCTCACAACACAAATAGAGATGGTACTATAATATTCCCATTTTACAGATACTGAAACCAAGGAACATAGAGGTTAAATAATGCCCAAGGTCATACAGCTAGTAAATAGCAATGCTAGGACCCAAATCAAGTGGTCTCACTCCAGAGCCTGGGATATTAGCTACATGTTACAATATTGTCACAAGTTCTAACATCTTGGCAAGTCCTGTAAATGGTACGGCAGGGAAGATAGCGGTCTATATTTAAACACTTCCTGACTTGTCAAATTTGCATTTTAGATAACAACCTCTGCAGAGAGCACAGCTAATTAATGAACAAATACTCTGTCTCCTTAACAGTTCCTGAAGCTGTTGATTCCTCTCCATCTCCATTGCCACTGCTTTGGTTTAAGGCACCCTCATTTCTCCACTAGATTATTTCAGTAGCCTTCTAAGTGACCATTCTGCATCTAGCCCTAATTGCGGATCAAGATAAAAAAGCCAAAATAGAAACATAAAAGAGTACCAAGCCAGCCAAAGAATTCACATAACACATGCCCCCAACAACTTCTAGAACAAGAACTGGAGTGAGAGAAGTGAAGGAAGTTGAAAAATTCGAATTCTTACAAATCTAGAGAAAGATAAGAGCAGAGCCAGCATGGAGGCATGAATTAAAACCACTCCATAAAGCAGAGCTTCCTGGATCTACCCTGAGGGACTGTGGGACAGGGAGAAGCTATAGACAAGGATTGTCTGCTCTTCTCCTACCTCCTCCAGCCTCCTGATCAGAGAAGTTTGGCTGGCTCCAATCACCCGCCTTCCTGTGCTGGTCTTGCTGAAATGTGCCCTGGGCAGGGCATTGGGCAGGAAGGAGACTCCTCACATGATTCAGCTTAATTCTCCTTTCCTCCCTTCCCGAAGCTGCCCGCTGCAGTAAAAGCACAGCAGAAATGCAGACAAAAGGGGGTCCACGGTGGACAAGAAGAGCCCTGCTCCTTGGCATCCTCTGGGCTACAGCGTACCTGCCTCCCCCAGGTGCCTCCCTGTCCCAGCGTCTCCCAAGGGCCACAGGTAGGTGGAGACTGGGGTCAGCTACCCACTGCTGCTGCTGCTGCTGCTGCTGCTGCTGCTGCTATTGCTGCCACGTGTAGATGAAAGAACAGAGAGGGAAATTTTACTTGACTCACTTTTGCTTTTGCTTCCATTTGTACTTGCTCTGATTTTTAGCATTTGAAATAATATGAAACACTTTTGATCTCTCAAATAAGTTCCCAAAGACAGGTCTGAAACAACTCACAGACATCTTGAAGCAGGAAAGCCTCCAGTTTTTATTGTTGGAGACAAGATGAAAAAAATCTTTCACCTTAGAAATTCTCTCTGCCAACAGTCAATGATTCTTTACATGTCTGTGGACAACTTGGGCTCTGAAATGGGAAAATGAAATGGTGCAGATATTAGAAATCTTTATAATCAGAGGTAGTTTCTACTTGAGGAAAAAGAGCGATTAAAATTTCCCTTTTAGAAACGAAGCAGACAAGGAAGAATGATTTCATGATTTTCTCTTTTTAATTCTTCTACTACCATCAGCTTATTTCATTAAAACACTTCTTTGGGTTCCCAAAGACTAATTTTCTAAGGACCTAAAACTATATCATATTCAAAAGTGCTTTGTACATTTACACCACGGTTCTAAAAATTTCACCTAGAAATCCCTCGCTTACAGCTTTCTTAAGTAATTTCTCTTTGTGGGCTTGGAATGTGTGACTTCAATATCCTTCAAACATACACCTCTTTTCCCTTACCAGGAAATAGCTCCCAGTGTGTTATTTCTCCTTCATCGGAGTTTCCTGAAGGGTTTTTCACGAAACAGGAGCGTGCAGATGGAGGCATTATAATCTACTTCCTAATTATCCTTTACATGTTCATGGCCGTGTCTATTGTCTGTGACGAATACTTCTTACCCTCCCTGGAAATCATCAGTGAATGTAAGTGGCTGGAAATCTCCCCTTAAACCTTCCAGAATAGTTGTACCACACACACACATCTGTCTGTCTTTGAAATAACTGCCTTTGAAATTCTGTTCATCTCAACTGGTTGCAGAATTCGGCTATTAGAAATGAAGCTCAGTTACTGGTTTCTGGAAGTAAGATCTACCAGTTCAAGCCCATCAGTTCTATCCCTTCAGTCATGGACACTATGCAGAATTCTGAGCATAGGCCTTACCTTGGTGTCCTAGTCCCCAAAATCAGAATATCAGTGATGTTTTATTCCATATAAGCAAAAATGCCAGCGTTTCCAGTCTCTGTCTCCCACTTGGTTAGTTTAATTATTTGAGCATGCTCACTTTAGAGAAGATGAAAGTTAAGGGTTAGGTTTTCTGTTGCACAGAAACAGCATCCTTTGCCCCTGCTGCTCACACCGCACACAGAGCTAGCATTTCTTCACAGAGGGAAAGAGCATGAACATGAAGTCTCCTTTTCCCATGGCCCCATCCCCAACCCCTGCTGAACTGAAAGTCAAGTTCTTTTCTCTCTTGTTCACTACAGTATAACAGTATCCTTAGTACCTAAAACAAAAGCTGACAATAACAGGGACACCTAACACATATTTGTTTAGTTAAACAAATTATAGAGTAAGTCACCATAAGTTTATTATAATTACTATTATTTAATGTAAGTAAATGTAAATATGTACATTTTTACATTAACATTGTCTTACATTGTTACTGATATTTTTCTTTAACACAGTGTTTTTACTTAGATGAAATATAAAAAAAAAGAAGAAAAAATAAATCACTGCCATTTCTACAGCTATCATGTGGTATATTTCCCATCAGTCTTTTGGATCTTGCTATAGATACAATTTGAAGTCTTTTTTTTTGTCATATATTTTATTGTGCATATTTTCCCATATTATTACTCTTCAAAAAGATGATTTTTAATAGTAGCAGAAGAGTTTATAATACTGTAAATGATTTTAGCACCTAAAACTGTTTTTTATAGAGTAGGCAGAGAGTGGAAATTTATAATTCTTAAAATTACTAAATGCATTAGACATTTGTTTTTTAATTTTTTTATTCTAAGTAATGTTATGCCCCTACTTGTATAAAAGCTTTGCAAACTTCTCTGATCATTTCTTGATAAAGATGCAAAGCAATACATATTTAAGCTTTAACTTAAACATTGCCAAAAGCTTTTTATAAAAGGTGTACCAACTTAAATGTCCAGAGTATGGTAACTTCTATTCCAAAAAAAACATGAAAAACAATATTTTAAATGTCTCTGATAATTGCTTTAAAATGGAACTTCATTTTATGAAATTTGTATTTATCTTATTTGTGAAGTTGAACATTTCATGTCCACTGCCTATGTTCTAATTGGGAGGGTGGTATGTGTCTTTTTCTTATTGATTTCCAAGACATTTTTAAAAATATGAAGTTTTATATCTTATGCTTTTTCATGATTGATTGCATTTTGTTTTGTGTTTATCACATTGAAATTAACATATGTTAAGTAAATTTATAAATAGTTTTCTTTATGAGTCTCCTTTTGGTTTTATATTTAGATTCTTTTTTTATCCCTAGGTCAGAAAAATTGTCATGCTTTCTTTTACTTATAGTTATTTTTTATATTTATTTCTTCTCATAAGAATTTTTTTGTTATAGAATACAATGCTATTTTTTAAAAAGTTGATGAATTTTAATATATTAAATTCATATATATATGTACATACATACACACACACACACACACACACACACACACACACACACACACACACATATATATATATATATATATATATATATATATATATATATATATATATATTCATTCATCCTTGTGGCAGTACCATACTTTTAATTAGAAAAAACAAATAACTTATGTAATTACATAAATCAAAGCAACTTAAAATTCAAGGTATTATATCTCATCTAGAATCTTTCTCTTTCTGGAAAATAAAATAATCACTTAAAAATTTTTTGCCTTCACATTTCCATCAAGGATTTTGCTTATAAAAAATTTCTCTTGGAAGTGGTAAATAAATAACTTTTCTAGCCCTACAGAAATGACTACTGCATTAAAGTTTAGATTGCTACTACCAAAAAAAAAATCTTCATTAAATAAATTCATAGAATATCTATAATAATGACGTTCAACATGCCACCTGTGGAATTACTTTGAATCATCATCAAAAACATGCATTTCTCAAGTGCATTGCATTTTGCTCTGAAATAGAGTGCAGTAGCTATTCTGGATGTGTGATTGATGGATGCTAGGCCACGGCCAAATCTTCTTCAGCTGCTAAGTATTGACCCTGCTCTTAAGTATTGAAAATACCGGCAACAAAATGAGATAGAAACAGTGCTAGTTCAATTCATTTCCAAATACCTATAAATTAACTCTGTCATTTCTCTTTCTCTTCTAAAGGTCTAGCGTGGTCTCTTCCAAATTAGGACATTAGCAAAAAAAAAAAAAAAAAAAAAAGATCTCCCTGGAATTTGTTTACAAATGTAAAGCATTTGTCTGCAAATGCTTTACATTTCCCCCTAGTTCTTTATTGAGCAATGAGTTAGAATAGTTTTACCCATTTTGTCCTCTAATAAATATTATCCTCAAAACAGTTTATTGAAGTATTCCGCAATGTAATTGAGTGTTATTATTTATTTATTTGTTAGTTACCATAAAACAATTATAGAAAACAAAGCATGGTTTTAAATTAAATATACATGGTTTCATTTAGCCTTCACAAAACCCCTACAGAGTAGGGACTATTAGATTGGTTTTACTGGTGAGAAAACTGAGGCTAATTCCTCAAGACTACACAGTACATAGCATAGCTTTTTTTTCTCTAATGCCAAAACCGAAGAAAGTTCTCATGAGATATAATTTTGCACATACTTGTTTGAAATTAGCTGCCATAATATGGTTGTTTCCTGTTCTATTTGAATAATCTTAAAAGATGTTTTCCTCCCAAAGGCACTGAAAATTTTGACAAATAAAAAAAAACAGGAAATACTCATTGTAGCTATGGAGGAAATTTCCTGCAAAATAAAATAATTCACTTTAAAAAATTAGTTTAGACTTTGGGCAACCTATTGAGTGTTGGAAACTAATAAACATGCACAATAAAAAAATCCTGAGACCTACATAATTTTTCTAAGATGTATATAGATATATGATGTACATAAGATGTACATGGTTTAGCACTGTGGAATCAAAATATCAAATATGATGCAATGACTTTCCTCAGGGTACATGTTCTGAATCCCAGCCTAGAACACAATGGTAAAATTGACAGGCCCCTGGCTTACCCCAGCTCCATCACCCCATTACCTTTTCCTCGTTTAGCCAGAAGAAGAGTGTTCAGCAAGGTGAAGACTAGAAGCAGCTCAGGACTGGAACCTCTGTGCAGGGGACAAAGGAGGTAGAGAGCAGAGCCTCTTGCTGACACCCTGACCAGGCCATAGCCCAGGCAAATGAGAGCTCCTTCTCTAGAGCTATTTATGTTGGCCTGGCAATTTCCCCAAGAATTGCCACCACAGGGAGAGGGAGACAAAGAAAGACAGAAACAGAGAAAATTCCAAATGACAACGAAGGAAGGGAAGCCTCTGTGGTCTCTGCTCATTTTGTAAGCCTGACTTATGAAACTCTGTCTAAAATTCCCATGCTTGCTTTGTGAATTTACTTACATTACCTTGTACTCATATCCAGTATTGTCTGCTTGGGGCTTTTCCTACTCTGTTCTACATCTCTGTCGAATACTTGCTGAATGGGTCTATGACAATCCTTGCTCCAATCCTTGGAGGTGCTGGAGGGGGAGAGTGCCATTTTATATTATAGTGCCATACTGCTATTTGGAGATGGTTGAAAGTATTCACCTTGAAGCCTGACACAGCCTAGGCTCAAATCCCAGCCCCACCATTTACTAGATTTGACTTGGAATAAAGTGTTGAATGTCTCTGCCCAAGCTATCTCAGCTGTGCAGCAAGGGTAACTAGAGCTCTGAGTTCATAGAGCTGTGTGCCAAGTCCACGAGGAAATACAAGTGCTTTCACAGGGACCTAGCACATAGTAAACATTCACTAAGTTCATTATTGCATAAGAACAGACTACAAAGATTAGAATTCTTTACTCAAGAAGGATGAAAGTGAAGAAAGTCACAGTGAATATAAATATGTTTGGGGCACATACCAAATCTAGGGCACATCTGTGAGAGCTTAAAAACCAAGTTTAAGGCAAATAAAAGCAAGTACTACTTCACAAGGTAAGAAGTAAGTTTATGAAACTCGTTCTTTTATTTGATCTAATAATCCATGCAGCGACTTTAAACAGTACCTTAAACATCTCTGGAATATTCTGTTTGGAGTTCCTTTTATTTCTTTTACATTAAAATCTATACTGTTTTATTCCATCTTTAGCAAGCCTTTATTGTTTAAAAGTGGTATCTTTAAAGTATATTCCATTTAACTATAAATTAATATTGTATAAATTAAAGATATAAACTACATTAACTTATATCCAAAATAGAACTATTATTTCTCACTTCATTTTTAGAAACACAAAAGTTTAGCATAAAGCCAAAACAAATCTTTTACATGTCCTTTTGATATGTAATGGGAATCTCCAAATCTTTGGTTTGTGTTCACTGTTCAGAGAAACCTTTTTTACCTTTTTCCAAGCTATCTACCTAGAAAACAGAGAATCCCTTAAGATTAAACACTTGATACAACCCAAAGTCCTCATGAGCTAACTATGAGACATTTCCTTTTAAATGCTACACTAGTATACTATTCAGTTGGAAATTCTAATCCCCACAACATACTTTTGAGGTATAGTATGTCTTAAATGAGAATGGTCTTAAAATATGGAGAAACATATTTAACACTTTCTGTTAAAAATTTATTTTTATTCACTCTGCTTAGACCTAATATTTGCCCTAATGTTCTACTTCATGTTTCAGAAATAGACAATAAGAAAAAAAATACAAGATTTAATTTCAGGTAGATTTGGTTCTAAATTAATAAAATTGAAAGGGTGTCAAATAATCCTGTGAGTATGGCATTTGGATAGCCTACAATTCCAGGGATTGTTTGATTCTTAATCCTTGTGAAATTTACAGAGGCAAAGCCTTCCCAAAGAGCAAAATACCTAAGAATAGTGTTTCTTCTCTGCCACGCAGGCACTCATCCTCCTCTTAAGAGCATTTTCATCATCTTTGTTTTTCTTTTCTCTCGGATTCCAACTGTGGCCCCCTTGGACTGCATCTAAATCTACTCTAGATGTATGGATCTAAATAAGTGCCAAGGCAACTGGATATTACCAAGATGCTATTGCTGGAACAGGCAATGACAATGATAATAATAATTATAAAGTTATGTTATTAATCTCTTCACTTTACCTCATGGATAACCAAAAGCAGCTTTTTGAAGTCCAAAAAAATCTAGGTACTATCTTATCTCTACAGTTACTAACTCTGTGACCTTGGGCAAATTATGGAGCCAAAACTCAGGTAATGGTGAGGTTTGAAGATAAAATGTCTTGCAGATGCTTTATGTGATAGGCTTAAGGCGGGTGGAAATTCATTGTAATTACAACTATTATATTAGGGGTTGGGAGAGTCCTTCTTTTTCAGTGGAAGAACCAAGCATTTAAAAGCATTATTCAGGGTTTCAGGATTTATTCCATTATAGCTCAGACAAAATATGAGGTGGTAACGATGAAGTACTCAAATGCTTTTATTTATTGTTAAAACCCTCACAGAGCATATACATGCAGTTGTGCATGAAGAAACAGGCATTTATTCTGATGCTAACTTACTCAAAATATTTCTAGAAATATATTCTAAATCAATGTCAGACAACTTTTGCAAAAACTTTGGTTTGCTGTCACAATTCATTTTGGATCTTAAATAGAATTACTCAGCATGATTACTCACTCTAGTCACAAGACTTGGGTCTGAATGACTTTTGATTGCTTCTAAAACACAAATCCATTCACAAAGCATGAAAATTTGCTATAATCGAGGACTTTTTAAAATTGTGCCAGAGGATATCAAGTTGTATATAGCCTATGTTTGTAACTCTATTAAAATGTGCAACGTGAAAATGACTGGGAACACATTAAAATGATAATATAATCATGAGAGTATAAGTGACTCACTCCCTCTATTTTTCCCTTCCATCCTCTAAATTTTAATAATGTCGGTTTTTATTATTAAAAAATTATTTAACACAAAAAAGTAGTATAGTCTTAAGGCATAGAGTTCAAACTCTATGTTTTGAGTAAAAAAATGATAATTGTGTGGCCCAACCCTTCATTTTATAGGTGGCAAACTATAAGCCTTGTCTGAATGACTTGCTAGAGTCTCATGTTAAGGTACTGGCAAGGGCAAAAGCCAGGTCTTCATTTTAGTTTAAAACTCTTCCAACTATATTTCCAGAAGTGGATTTTCAAAACCTGTTATAAACTTTCCAACACGACATCCTAGAAGAGAACACACTTAAGGAAAAGTCTAATGAGTTTTAGTTCATTACCATAAAGCTGCATTTTATATATTAAAAAAATGTAATGATATCTAAACTTACAAAGCAAATTCACCTTGAAAATTTGTACAATATCTTGAAGGAAATGGGATTATGCCTTTAGAGTAATGGAGAGGAAAGAAAGTAATAGATCTGGGGTTGGGGTGGGGGGCTATGCAGAAGAAATCCAGAACAATTTATCATTAATAATAAACTATAGCAGAGAGAAATGCTACCCAAAGGTCAGTGAAGACATTCTAAAGTTCAGAAATATAAACCATTTTTAAAAATATGCTTAGAACCTTAAGATATAACTTGTTAAAATATCTTTAAAGTTTTACACATCCATCAATATGTTTTTTTCCTTTCATAACTCAATTAGAGCCCCTCAAATTGCAACAAGCTTTACTTTTACTGCCTTTTGGTAATGAACATGTTAGAAAGGGCCACTTATTTTCCTACCTGGCAACAACTCAATAGATCATGCTTGAGACTGCATTTCTCTAATGAAGCGTTCTCCAACTGGCACTAAATGAAGATTAGTCGTTCACTCTTCAGTTGCACCAAGTTTGGACAGTTACTTCAAAATAAAGCATGTTGTTCGTTTTCAATTTCCTCCACATATTGTTTAGCCCTGATTTTATTTGAGAAGAGAATTCATGATCATATCCAATATTACTAAATTTACACACGCTCTGGAATAAGTTGAAAAATCTCCCCCAAAGAAGGAATGAAATGTGGGCAGTTACATGCCAGTGCTATGAGACAGGAAAGAAAATAATTCAATCACTAATGCTATAATTGACCTGCCTAAGTGCCATTCTTATATTGGGTTTCTGTGGAGAAATGAAATAGCACTGGACTTAGAACCAATATACTCAAGGTTTACGTTTAACTCCTTATATTTAAGATCTTTACTATCCATGTAACTTTGAGTTACTTTACCTTCTGGACCTGTTTCTTTATCTGTAAATTGGAAATATCACCACTCATATGTGAGGATAGTGGAGATTATTATGTACATGAGAGTAATAAATTATGTACCATGAATGCAAGATATTATTTGCTCTACATCTAAAATGAAAAAAAAGTTAATCACAGAGCAATATGCTTTATCTTATTCTATTTTAAGTTTTATGGTCAACTGGTCTTTCTATGCATCATATATGTCTCTCCAATATGAGGGTTTCAAGGTAGCCAGACTTTTTAATGGTGGCTTAGGACTCTAAAGCAAATATCCCTAGAAAGAGAACGTGAGGAATACTTGCCACCTTTTATGTCCTAGCCTTGCAAATATTATGGCTCTGCCATCCGTAGTCTGTTCATCAAAGCATTAGTCATGAACTAGTCATCTAGGCCCAGGAGGAGATATAAACTTCACCCTTTTTTTATAGGGAATGTAGAAGTTCTGGAAAAATCATGTGGGCAGAAATACTGTAGTCCACAATTATAAAATACAATCTGCTATGCCAAGAAAAAAAAATGGGGTGGACCTGAGAATGAGAAACAAGTTATGGTCCCCACAGGCAAGTGTAAGAAAATATTTACCACAGGTGACACTCAACCAGGTGCACCAGAATTTGGGAGTACCAGGAAGACTGAAGTGCCAAGAATCAATGGGTATAGCAAACAGTAAACATCAACAAAGGATTGCTATCGAGAGCCTTGGAAACCACAATCTTAATCCTAACTTCAGCACTAACTTTGTGGCCTAGGGTAAATAATGCCCAGTATGCTACCTCTATCGGCTATTTTTTAGTCTCCCAGTAAACCCTGTTTGGAGATTTCTGATGAACCTTTGTCTCGGCCTTCCCAAAGCATCGTAGTTTCTTCAACATGGCTTTCTCCCCTTCCCATAGTAGGTCCCTTAACTCTAAAATTAAAAAGGCCAAAATGTCTTAAGACCCTCATCCCATCAATCACTGAGGATAATGGATCTGCATGCTTGTAAATCTGGGGATACACACAAACTATTTAAATAGTATTTTCTTGTATTTCTTGCTCCAGAGTAGTTTTAATGGTTCCATGTTTTAAATCAATAGACTGTAATTATACAATAGTCAATCTTGTTTTAACCAAATTCCTCTCATTTGTATTTAGACAAGGTTGAATTGCCAATTTGTGAATATACAAGTTGATTCAGCTTTATTTATAGATGTTGAAAACCACCATCACTCTGTCAAGTTGGATTGACTTCTGAATTAAGCTTTCTCGGGTCGTACTAGAGCACTGTTGACAGTGGTTTTCAGTCATGCTGTTGCTACACACCTACAAGCCCCATGACTAGAAAGGAAGCTTTTCTGAGTTCCAAAAGATCCCATTTTGGCACTCAGATTACTGGGTTGCAGCAGTTTAAATATTCTTGCAGCCTTATCTACCTTTCTACAGAATTATTAAGAAATAAAATCATAAGGAAAGATACTGGATTCCTCTTTTTCTTAACCTGCATGTTTCACTTTTTTAGTCCAAGTCAATATTAATGCTTTTCTGTGAAGCTGTGGCTTTGAATATCTACTGAATTTAAAGACATAACTCTTTCACTGTCACTTTACTAGGCATAACGTAATTTTATTTGCTTCAGCCCTTGGATTGTCTCAGGATGTGGCAGGTGCAACTTTCATGGCAGCTGGCAGTTCAGCTCCCGAATTAGTCACTGCTTTCCTAGGTAAATATTGCTCTTTATATTTTTTTACTACGTCAATGTGATTTTATCTATTTCAAGTCAATCCTAACTTACCTACTATCTTGCTCATAGGTGTATTTATTACAAAGGGAGATATTGGCATCAGCACCATTCTTGGATCTGCAATTTATAATCTCCTTGGCATCTGTGCAGCCTGTGGCTTACTGTCTAATGTGGTAAGAAAACTTTATTTAACAAAATGTATTGTCTTGACAAATTATAAGAACTGTTTTAGAGAATGGAACAAACAAGGCAATAGTAATGTGTTCAATCAAATTTATTAATCAGTAGAAAAACAACATGTATTCAATTTTAAGTTAACCCACAAATAGCTCTTGGTCAAATTTATGAAAATCAGAGGTTTAGAAACAATTTTGCTTAAAATTCCTTTTTCTCTAAGCAATATGCAAAAGATAATAATATTTAGCTACAAATATACAAACAATTTTAGTATTACACTAACCATGTACTTGAAGTTACAGTGTAATGGAAACAGTAAATTATTATTTTACAGGTTTCAACGCTATCGTGTTGGCCTCTATTCAGAGATTGTGCAGCATATGCGATTAGTGTAGCGGCAGTTCTTGGCATAATATTTGACAACCAAGTTTACTGGTAAGCTTGAAATATTTGTTATTCTTATGTAAAACACAATGATAGAGATGATTTTATGAAATTCTGATGGTTTAGTAATTTTTTTCAGGAATATTCAGTCATATCTCAATTATGTGCCACTTCACCATTTCTAATGGGTCTCTGAGCTAAAGTTCCTCATAATTGCTGATTGGGTTCTCCTCCCTTCCTTGCAATTTCTTTTTAGTCAAGTCAGTCTCTTTATTAATCACTGGAAAATAGAACCCTTTCTTCTCTCCAATGACCAACCAAAAAAGTCTCTCAACTTCTGTTGCTCATTGAAGTCTTAACAGTTGGCTTTTTAATCTACTGGGTTATTATTCACCTTGCCTCAATTAGTAGTAGTCACAGTCACAAGACTGGAGAGAGATGTTGAAGTAAAAGAAGTTCCTTTAAATTCCTCCAACTTTCTCTTTGATATTTATTTAGCAAGAACTATAGCCTTCTTCCTCTAAGAATCAACAATGTTTAGGTTTCAATGTTAAAAATTGTTTGCTTTGTAATCTCCATGTGCCCTATATCCCAAGAAAATTAAAAAGCAGGTGACTTAGTAAACAGATAATTTTTTCAGTTAATATGCAACAGGTATCTATTTGATGTTTATCCCTATACTAGGAATCATAAGGCATTAAGAAATGTAAAACGTACAGCCACAGAGGCTGTGCCTTACACAATGCCAGAGGACACCAGAAAAATAGAAAACAATGTAACTGGCATCCTTCTGGAGTACAACTTAGCAGTGCTGCATAATACCTGCTATCAAGAAACTTAAAATCTAGCAGGGAGCAAAATTTCTAAATTAATCATTCTGAGATCAGTCTGTCTCCCAAAGAACAAATACTGGCTACAGGATCCTTCTGGGACTCAGGAGCTGTTCGTAAGGAAACAATGACTGCGATCACATCCCTCCAACTGGGGAAATCGAGAACTCTGTGCTTCCAGCTGGAGCAGAGATTCACTAACTATAAAAAGTAAATGCAAGGTTCAAATGTGATAGTATTAGCTCATCACAATTCTTTAAATAGGAAACTGGAGTGCAGGAAAATAGTTCTCAGAGCCTAAGGTATAATTTTATTTTTGAGAATATCTCCTTGTTTTCTTGTGAATTCGGTTACATTAGAATAATAATAAAAAAATCTCTGTATAACAAACTGAAAAGCCCCAAAGCCTAACATATTCTGAATATTTTATACAAAATTCCTATACCAGAAGTCTGATAGACACAGCTGAAATGAACTAACATGCTATATTCTTTTTTATTATTTATTTGGGGGATGTATTCTACCAAGGAACTGAGATGAGAAATGCCCATCACTATCTATTAATTTCACTTTAATTTCAAAAATATACAATTATTTTCAAAGCATTTTTATGCCTACCATTTGGAAGGAATCTATAAATGAAGATAAGTTTATGGTCCATTTTTTTTTGAAATATAGAAATAAGAGTGTCAAAATTTTATCAATAAATTTAAAATAACACTGTAACCAAGTCTGGACACAGCTACAAAATATAACTAGAAATATTTGACCGTTCTACTGCTGCATTAAAGAATTAAGCAGATATTGCTCCAAAGCTATTAACTCTTCAAATAACTTTCAGTTTTAATTAAAAAAGCACAAATTTCTCTAACTTACAGGTATGAAGGACTTTTACTGCTTTTGATATATGGATTATATGTTTTGGTGCTGTGTTTTGACATTAAAATTAACCAATATATTATAAAGAAATGCAGTCCTTGCTGTACCCGTCTCGCCAAAGCTATGGAAGAGAGAAGTGAACAACAGTCACTGATGGGATGGGAAGATGAGGGTCAACCATTCATCCGTCGGCAATCAAGAACTGATAGTGGAATATTTCATGAAGATTCTGGCTACTCTCAGCTTTCTATAAGTTTACATGGTCTCAGTCAGGTTTCTGAAGGTAATAACCACATCCTGCCCACTGTTAAGTCTATTCACTTAACCTCATTTTAAGTCAGCAAGTTCCATATAGTTATTATGTAAAAAAAACACTGGAGATTGAGATGATGAAGAGGCAGGCCATACCCTTAAGAAGCTTCCAGTATTGTAGGAAATAACAAAATAGCTCGAATATGAAGGTTTAAGTACTAAGAAAAAGAAATAAAATGTAACCATGTTTCCTAAATGGAATAGATTATATAAATTTCAAGTACTAGCATGACAGAGCACAATGAGAAAGCAGAGGAAAGGTGGATAGAAAGAAATAGGTTAAGAAAAGACTTAAATGCTTGTGTAAAAGTCTTTATAGGTTTGTGAGCAGGTAAATTATTAGAATTGAAATATGGGATAAAATACATGGAGGTCTGCAAGAGACTACTAAAGAGCTGATGTGCCCAGACAAAGCAAAGGCAGTGGAAATGAAAGAGAACAGATAGACTGGAGAGAGTGCAGAGATAGCATCACCAAGACTAGGCAGTTGAAAGAAAAGGGAGCAGAGACAATTCTGAAACTTTGATCATGAAAGTGGGAATGCCACTTACAAAAACTAGGAATTTAGGGAAAAGGGCTTGTGTGGAGAAAAAGAAAAAAGTAAATGGTTGAGTTTTAAACATGTCATTTGAAGCAGCAGCAAAACATTTAGGTAAATACGTTTAGTGGAAGGTAAAATTAAGCTATATCCAGAAATATAAATTTATGGATTACTTTTATAAAATAGTTATATAAAAGAGTCTAAATTTAATTTAGTACATTAGGAAGGAAACTTAGATTCTAATTTACTAACTAAAAGAATTAAAATATCACTTTTACTCTTACAAAAATTATAGTTTTAGTCTTTCAGATACAAGAGGTATATATACATCTCTAAGTTAAATTTTGAACAAGAAACTCAAAAGAATCAGTCCAAAACTTTTTATTACACTAAAATTATATCTAATATTACTTAATGGTCCATTGGCTTGGCAAGTTTTTTTTTTTGTGAGTTATTTTACTAGCATTAGTTGTAATTTGATCAAGTATATGGAACATTGTTTTGTAAATGCATACAAATTTTAAACAATTTTCAAGTGAAGTTCCATGTTTATCCAATATATTATTGTCTTTCATTAACTTCATAAAACAAACTGAAAAAAGGAAGATAGTCCAGTTTTATAAATTAAAACTGAATTCTATATGAGTTCCTATTTTCTTAAGGTTTTTCCCTAAGAATTTGGGTGAATTCTAAATTTAGTAATGAAAAAAATGAAACAAGCTCCTTCAACTCACTTACAATGAGAATTAGAATGAAATATTCAATTTAATAAAAAGATTATGCTCCTGTTATTTTATAGTACCTAAGTATGAATTATCTGATATACAGGGCAGGCTATCAGCATATTAGGGAGTGGAGACTAGAGTAGCTAAGGTATAAACCAGGTTAATCCCACAAGCAAAAATATTATTAAAGACCATCCACATTGTTAGAAAAGCAAGAGAGGTGTTCAGCTGACACTTCATAAACATTATCTCTAACATATTTAGTGAATGACCGAAGACAAAATAAAAAAATGCTGAGTTTCACACTTTACAGTCTGCCCTAAAGTCTCAATTAGTTTCCTTTTGCCAGCAATATCAGTAATGAGGTACTCAAATGTTTTAAATAGCCTCCTAAAAACTGATACAGCTAATTTATTTCAATATAGCTTTCTAAATGGACATTTCTAACTTAATTGGCCATTTGAGAAAACTTAAAATCATTTAATTTTTCCTCAACAGATCCACCAAGTGTTTTCAAAATGCCTGAAGCAGATTTAAAAAGAATATTTTGGGTACTATCCCTTCCTATTATTATATTACTTTTTCTAACCACACCAGATTGTAGAAGAAAGTTTTGGAAAAAATATTTTGTGATAACTTTTCTAATGTCAGCACTGTGGATATCTGCATTTACATATATCCTGGTTTGGATGGTCACAATAACTGGTATGTATCTTAAGTGCAAGAGCACAATTTAAAAAGAAAATAATAAGTTTCATGTAAGAACTGTGTATATTTGCTAAAGGTAGTTTAGCTAAGGATTTTTTTCAGCAATTATTAGTGCTATTTACAAAAGAATTAAATATTAATATACTAATCATTAAGGTTTTGTGAACTGCATATTATATACCAACTATATTCTCACAATTATACAGCCCAGAGGTACAAGTCAAGGGATCACCTTATAAATAAAATTGGATTTACAAGATGTCTTCCTAATATGCTAATAATTATTTCATATTGCATGAGGTCCATAATATGCTCTTTATATTGAATTCAATTCCCTAACAAAAATATAGCAAGATGCCAGATTTTCAGAAAACGATGGGTGCTCACTGTTTAACTGAATTATATTTTATTTTGCTGTTTAATATGGCAATACAAACATACTAAGAAATGAGTAAAAAGAATTTAAAATTAGGTTTCACTTTATGCTTTTGCTACCTTCATGATTAATATTTAACTACCAGTGCTTGGCCATAATCAGCTCTAGTCTCACAGAACTCCCAGTCCAAAAGGAAAAACTGAATACAAACATAGAGTAAGAAATTCAGGAATTTCTCCCCAAAGGGTAACCTGAATGGACTCATATCAGAGGTGAGCAAACTACTGCTCTCGTGCGCTCAAATCACTAGGTCTCCTGTTTTTGCTGATCAGGCCCATCTATTTACATGTTATCTATGGATGTTTTCATACTACATTAGCAGAACTGAGTAACTGCAACAGAGACTATATAGCCTACAAAGCCTAAAATAATTACTATCTGGCCCTTTACAAAAAAAAGTATGTCGATCTCCAACTTTTCCCAAATTAATGTGACCTTTAGAAGAGTATGCTAGCAAAAAGCAGATTATTTTTTTTTCTTTTTTTAATGAGGAAAATGAAAAAGTCCAATTAGCTTGCATAGTAAATCTCTCCAAACATTCTCAGCCAGAACATATTTGACATTAGAAAAACAACAAAATCAAGTAATAGATCATAGAACAGCCCCCAAAATGACAAACATTAATGTTATTTATGTACATATGGACTATGGCTAACTGGTAACAAAAATTAACCAATTCAATTCCAGTATCAATATATAAGCATGCAATAAATAAGCTACTTAAAGTTTCTTAGCTGACATTTTAAGAAAGAGAAAAAGAAAATTTTCGATTACAACATTAGAAGAATGACTACATAAATTTTTTTAACTTCCCACTGGTTGTTTCCTAGATTGAATACATTTCTGAAAAATGTTGAACTGACATCAAATTTAACAGAAGCATTAATAAGTTGGGACTATAATGTTAGAAAAACTCAAGAAAAACCCTATTTTGTTTTCCTCAGATTTATGGTGCTTTCCCAAAGAAAATACTAAATTAAGGTACATCACTAAAGTAGAACTTAAAAAATGTATACCATGTTAACACATTTACAGTTTTAAAATAGCTATAATTTGCTTAATACTGACCACTTTAAGAAAATGCTTAAAAAAAAAAGAGAAAATAACCAATCCATTAGCATATATTAAGCAACAGCCTTGATGTTATAACAGTGGACATTCAAAACTTCTGTAAGCATACCAGGTAGGAATATTAAATATCTGCCATTAAAAATCTTTGCTACCCATATCCCCAATTTACTAATATTATTAAAATACTTTGCTACCTAAATTCTAAGTACATATTGGTCCTGAAATCTAAATGTGCCTATTTTCTTTTTGTTCAGGAAGAAAATATCTGAAATATGTGCAGAGAATGGTTAGTGAATATTATAAGATTTGTAACTTATAATATCTGTTTATTACAGGAGAAACACTGGAAATTCCAGATACAGTAATGGGCCTTACTTTATTAGCTGCAGGAACAAGCATACCAGACACGATTGCAAGTGTACTCGTTGCAAGAAAAGGTAAGAAGTAGGTCCCTTAAGCTGCAATGCCCATTCTTCAAGCCTGGCTGAAATACACTAAGCACAAGTACCCTTTTGAATTATTTATTTCCTCAGTAATGTACTTTGAAGGAAAAAAAAGAGTAGCTCAGGAGGAAGGATTCAGTACTTAATTAGTTTTACTAAATCTAATTCCCCAAATAATATTCATCTTAAATGTGCACTGAATTGTAATTAAACATGTTAAATTAGAATGAAAAGCAACAAGTAATCTACATATCTTATGGAAAAATGGTTTAATAAATAAAAATAATTATTAAATAAATGTTAATACTTTAAATACTAACCTTCTAAAATTAAAAATACAAATTCAGTAAGACCTTTGTTCTACAACAATTTTCCAAAACCATCAAACAAAAAAAGTATGAATCCAGTGTTTTTTTCTTATGAAACTTATTAATAAAATACAGTATTGATATGCACATTTTAACAACATACTTTCTTTTCTGCAGGCAAAGGAGATATGGCTATGTCTAACATCGTGGGATCCAATGTGTTTGATATGCTGTGCCTAGGTGTTCCGTGGTTTATTAAAACTGCATTTATAAATACGTCAGCTCCTGTAGAAGTGAACAGTAGAGGACTGACTTACATAACCATCTCTCTCAACATTTCAATTATTTTTCTTTTTTTAGCAGTTCACTTCAATGGCTGGAAGCTGGACAGAAAGTTAGGAATAGTCTGCCTACTATTATACTTGGGGCTTGCTACATTATCAGTTCTATATGAACTTGGAATTATTGGAAACAACAAAATAAAGGGCTGTGGAGGCTAATATTAATAGTGTTATGTAGGAAACGTGAATGACAGGTAAGGGCAAAGAAAGAAAATTCCTTTCTTCATTTTAGGCAAATAAAAAATAACCTGAACTTTAGACTCTAAAACTTACAGTAATTCTTTATCAGCAAAGAAGAGTAATTTAAAATCAATGAAAATCACATTCTCTTTTGTCTGAGTCCTTTCTTTTCAAGGCCAATTACATACATAAAACAGAAGTTTTGAAAAAACCATCTATGTTTTATCTTATTATAAGTTGATAAAAGCTGGAGAAACTTGAACAAACAAATCCCACTAAGAAGTACTGAAACTAACAAGGAAATGGCTTATTTCATTAAAAACATTATAACCATTCATTTAAACTGAATGACCAGACTTGCTGTCTTTAAAAACCCAAACTAGAGATTAACAAAAATCACAGTATATTTAACACTATACTGTTAAAAGCTGGTGGGAGTTTTAAAGTTCATTTTTACAGCTTTTGTAAGCATACAGAATTACTTTAAAATGACTTTCACTAGGAGATTCAGCAAAACAGATGTAAGAATGTTCCAACCGTGGTTTGAAATTATGCATTACGATCCAAGCGAACATCGATTTCTCTGCCACTGATTTTTATGCCATTCATTATTCTGCAGGCTTTTTCAGCTGATTCTGGGGAGTCAAATCTAACTGTTCCACAGCCTTTTGACTTTCCATTTTCCATTTTTATTTCTGCAAACATTACATGACCTGTAAAAGAGAAATTATAGAATTACTAATTAGTTTAAACAGGTTCAGTATTTCACCACACAGGTTTGAAATTTCTCACAGCCAATAAAATGGTAAGTAACTTGACCTAATGTTAATGTTAATGTTTGAGAAACATTAACATTAGTGATTTAAATATAACACATCATATAAGCATTATTCACATTTTACATTCTGAATATAATGCATTTCACATAAAGTAATGAATACATACAGGTTAGAACATACAAAATTGGAATCAAAATAAATTTGTTTAGGATTTAATATTTCATTAAAATAATTTTTTTGTTAAATCTTGAGTTTCTAAAGTGAATTTTATAGCAATAAGGCAAGCTATAACAAAATGCCACCAAGTTATCAAGTACAATAACAAATTTAAACAAAATTTATTTTTAGACAAAATTTTTACTTCCTACCCAATCTCCTCTTCTTTCCCTTCTATCGTCCATTTCAATTACATCCTTGAAAATAGTAGCAACTGCCCAGAATTTTAATTTTTACCATGTAACAAATGGCCCCACTAATTCTGCTTTTCAATCACAATGCCAAACTCATTTATTCAATATCAGAATTTGAACTCCAAGCATAAGGGTGGCACCAAATGTTATGAAAATAGGCATGGAAGAGATAATGCAAATTTAAATCAATAAAGGCAAAAACAGTGATGGTAAGAAGACAAAGAAGAATCTCAAAGGAGCTTCCAGGAAGAGAAGGAAAACTAGACAACCGTTCAACATACAATTAATATCATTGCTGACTCTGGAAACTGATATTTGAAATATATATCAGTATTATTTATCAAAATACAAAGTGGCCATAAAAATCCATCACCCAAACCAGAACACTTGAAAGAATAAAAGGGAGAGTTATTAATAATTATACACAAATAATATGTAAAGTGAGACTATCCCCAGGGAAATAGGAATGTATGATCACCCGATCTATATAAGTGTAGATATGAGGTACGTGACTACTGAATCTTAATCACTAGGCCACCAGAGAGCACAAGTGTGTGACTACTTACTATAATATTTCCCTCCCCTTGAATAGTATAGTTGCCAGATTACTACAGGATAATTTTAGTTTGGTAACAAAATGAGAGAGCCAGACATATTTAGTTCTATAAAGGGAGAAGAAAGGAAAAAGTGGGGGAAAGTAAAAGTAAAGTGCTTAGTAAAAAATTCCATTAAGCTCTTTCCAGGTAATGAGAACAATTTTTATCTCATACATGAATAAGTTTTTTTTTTTTTTTTCCTTTTTAAATACTGATCTAATTGATTTCTTATCTACAACATTCTGGGCTACTTTTCTATTTCTGTATTTTCATCCATTACCTATCCCCTCATAAATAAATTATTTTAAAAATAACTAGTAAGTCAATCACTCATTCACTCAAAACTAATTCAATGGTCCAAGTTAAGAAATGTCATGCTGAGCCAAAACCATGATCTTGTAATTAATCCAGGCCACATAGTCTTTAACTGTGTGTTATCAAAGTCATAAAACATACTAATTCCCAGAGAAATTATATTACAATGGTTTAAGTAGATGCGAACAATGTTTACCCTACAATTGATACACATGCTCAAGCACACGTGCACACACAGGAATCACACTTTCTAAAAAACCTAAAATGAAACTGGAAAATTAAAAAAAAACTTTTAAGATACAGAGCAACTTCTAGAGTCCTCTCAATATCTTGAAAGCTGAAACTTAAAAAAAAAAAAAGCAAGTTTAATTAAAGAAGCAAACCTTGGTAAATGGCAGCACTTCACAATGATTTTAAAGGAGCTATGGAGATTTTCAAGGGCTTTTAAAGTTACATGTTTGTCTTCAGTCTAAATTCACTGAAAAAATTAGACTGTCTTAACCTAAGTATCCCACAATAGGTTTATTAGCAATAGTATGGTTCACTTGAATAAGAAATTTTCAAAACTTCAAAAGAAAATATGTAATTATCTCCTGCAAAAATCTCTCTCTCAATATTTCGGGACAAGTTTCTCTTTGTTTTTTTCCTCTTAAATGCTCTCTGTGTTCAGGAATCATCACTCATAACCCCAAACTGTTGACTTCACAATGATCTCAAGGCTTTTCTAGCTGACAAGGTCTATCAGTTAAGATAGCTGAACCTTTTTTATAGTTTGGACACTTAGGTCATACAAAAATGGCCTATAGATACTTGTTTAATAATTAGACTGCCCCAAAAATCCCAATATGCATAGAACCAGAAAGAGCTGTATGTTTTCCAAGTTTTTTCTTAATCCCATTAAAATATCAACTGAGATAGTTTCTAAAAATAAGTAATTAAAGGAGGAAAAAATTAGTTTCAAATAATTGATTAAAATTAGACCTCCCTGGCTTTTTACATGCTCTGAAGACTTTCTTAAATGACTTAAATATCTACTAATCTTGTATGATTCCAAGAAAAAAAATAATAAGACTGCTATTTTAGCAACAGCATAGGACAAAATAGTATGCAATGAGAAATCAGTACCACAAAATAACCAAACATACTGCTGTTACATATACTAGTCATAAAAATGACTTATCCTGCAGTAAAAGAAAGTTTCTACTTTATTTAACTCAGCCTATTAACTTCTTAGTGTATATCTGGGAAATCTTATATAAAAGCATATCTAAAATTAGACCAAAATAAAGCATGCATGAATGCATGCAGACAAACATAAATAAATAAATACATGGTTCAATGAAATCTACTTCTAAAGTGAAGCTGTAACATAACCAGAGGAGAAAAAAAGGAAAATCAGATATTCTACAAAAAAACAATAATTATGACATAAGGGACAAAAACGTTTTAGTGTTTCTTTACAAATAAAAAAGTGACTTCATCAATATTATTTTTATATATATTATTTTCATATTATTTTTTACTATTACTGCATTATTTTTTACTGTTCAGTTTTTCTAGAGTCAAAGTCTAATCATCCTTGAAGCAGCATGTGCTTTTAGTAAATAAGATATCATGTTTCCATTTTCTATGCAAATAAGTACACTCATGTTGAAAACTTCATAATGGAAATCTATGAAACAGTTATATTTGTTTACATAGTTTATAGCAGAAATAAAGAGTGGGCACTACAGTTCTACAATGTTATGGCTCTGCATCATACTAAGCCAGAGGGTCAAAATACAGCTACAGGGTATACACAAAAATGGAGCAAATTTGAAAGACTATGCCTATTTAACATCATTAACACAACCTGAAATAATGTGGGATCGAACTCTGAATGGGTTACTTAATTTGTTTACTCAGCTTTCTTAAAAATACATGTCACTGAGAAATTATAAGGAAGATTAAAAAGATTTTATTATATTCACTTATTTTTCATCTTTTTATATTTGAGCATGTGAAAACATTTCTGCCTGAATTACAAAGGCCAAGGAAATGCTATATTGAGGGTAATATAACCTATAACGTGGTATTTTCTCAGCCTTTGTAATTGCCCCATCAAAGACAATTAACCACTAAGAAATTTAATAAACAGAGGGCTTGCTGGTGGCCCACTGACTAGCCGATAATGTCTGGGAAGATGCATGAAGCAGCACTTGACTCTTAGTAAGAAGCAAGCAAGAAAATATACTTATTCACTTGTGGCTTGGAGCAGGTTAAAAATAAATTTTCCATATTCAGAAAAAAAAAAAAAACTCTTAAATTTAAAAACAAATAAAGTGAGATGATAGAAAAATGGATTATTCAATTCATACAAACCAGATAATTTTCATAGTTGTCAGTAGCTGGTCACTTAATTCTGTATCACCATAACCTATTTTCTTTCCCATCAGTGCAGTTCAAGATTAAAAATAGAAAGATGGTAGGGAATTATTTAAGTATGGTATTACCTCAATATAAATCTAAAAGTCAGAAGCTTTTATAATTAGAATTAAGAAGAAAAACAAAAATCATTACTCTCATGATATAACGATAGACTAATCAAAAAGGGACATAAGAATACAGCTAAAATAACAAAGTAAAAAATAATAATTTAATCAGTTTTTTATTGGCTAAAATGCTGTACACATTTTTTAAATGTAGATTTGGATACTATTTTTTTGCCTTTCAGAAAATGTCTTTGAACTGCTGATATCCTTCTGTCAAAACAAGGCCAGTCCACCATGAAGCTCACCAAAAGATCTCAAGTTTGCCTTACCTGACATCAAAGGAAATCTGCTTACATAGGATAAAGAACAGTCAATTCAGTATTGGTCACATTTTCATTGATGCCATTTGTTTGTTCCACTTTGTCCTTTCTCATGTTTCATTTCAACTTTTTAAAATAATGTCATATCTCATTTGGAGATATTTTTTCACTGAAACTTCAACAATAAAAATTATGTATACTTGCTGCCACTGCTCCTCATTTGATATATTTCACTAAAGATCTAATATGTTCATTCCTCTATAATCTATAGGATTCATGGCCAGATGCTGCTTCCTCATTCAGGTAGATCTTCTTACACCTACAAAGACTACCAAAACCTCAAAACAACTTTATAATTCTGCTTTCTCCTACTGGTGGCTGTTTACTAGCTGACTCATTTTCAACAACTTTTTATCAAGAAAAAAAGTTTAGTTTCCCATCTTTGAATAAAATATTTTAAAAAGATGATCAACAAAAGAAGCCAACAGAACACTCCACACAGATTCACACTATATGCTAAAGGCAAAGATAGTATCTTACTGTGTCCATATTTAGAATTCTAATGTCAACAAACTGCCCAAAATACAGTGTTTGTAGATTTAATAACCGAATAAATGAAGATCTGCTCAGAATGCTGACTCACTTAAAAACATTTAATAAACTCCTACTATATGTACTGAGGCAATGAAAAGTGCTAGGATAAAAAGATGACAATTCTTGCCCTCAAGAGCCTCCATCTAGGAGAGAAGAAAACACGTGAACAGATTATTGCAACAGACTTAAGTATAAAGTATTCTGAAAATACAGTAGATAACAGATTCCATAGTGACCACTTTGATGACAAGCAATCACCACAAAGGCTACTTTTGTGGGAGAACATGAAACTTACCCCTTTCGTGATCTTAAAAAATTAAAGATATAATCCAAATACTCTTCACTTTCCATTAACTCTCAAAGGCTGAATTTTTAGCCCTTTTCATCATTATATGCCACCTATATAACTTACTATTGTGCTAATAGTCTCTGGGAACACCACCCAATAGTATAAAAATACTATCAAATTTCCTAATCTGTTACTTTGTTCTACTCACCCTAATTCTCTCATCATCACAAAAAAAGGCCATCTTTTCAAAGTACTAAACCATCTAATCTTCTGCAGACCTAATGAACATATTAAAGTTGTATAGGCAGTATCGTTATAGCCAAGAACAGTTTATAAAATAATTAGAAGAGTAACCAGAATGTACCTACATCTAAGGAATTCCAGGCAATGGATTCTATGCTATTAGGTAAGTTTCCTGTGCTGTGTTGACAATGGAGTGTAAAGAAAAGGACAGCTATTAATGCCATGTCATTTGGATGTCACAGCATTTCATCAGGTCATGCTGACAATGCACTGCACTATACTATAAACAAATACTACCATTCAGTAGTATTTCCCACAAGTAAAAGTAATCTTTAAAATGTGAGTAATCATAATAAATTAACCTTTTAAAAATAAGGTGAAAAACCAAGCTTTTTCTTTATCCACAGGAGACAATGACAGATTCTACTCTAAATCATATTAGTAGTAACTTGTACTGCTCTAACTAAGTAAGAGCATAGCAAAATAATGTTTACTTGAAGTGAAATTAGACCTGTTATACTGCCTACGAGTCAAGGTCTAACCATAATGTTTAAAAGTTTAAAATCAATTTTTCCTCCATAATCACTATGAATATATCTGCAGTCATTGGCATACTTACCACACTGACTGAATTTCTCTTTTAGTTTCTGCCAAGTCAAGTCAAAAGGCAGCTAAAATGAAAAAAGGTATTAGTAACAGATATATAAGGCAAAAAATAATTTTAAGTATCTTTTACATGTAGTTGCTTACATTTCTGACAAATATCTGGTTGCCTTTGGAGCCTATTCTGTCTCTCATTCCACTTCCCATCGAACCCGATAAAAATCCTCGATCCATATCGATGCTCCTTTCCAGTATAGCTCCTATACCTGGTCCCATTCTATCAAAGCTGGAACTCATCCGATCCAGTCCCATCCCCATTCCTCCAGTCACACTGTTCATGCCACCCATTCCACCACCTAGATTTTCAGAAAGGGAAGGGAGGATTTGGGAGTTTGGAGTTTTTGTTTTAAAAACAGAAAGAAGAGGAAAAAGGAAAGAGGAAGAAGAGAAACATTTTCAAAAAAGGGAGAGAAAAATTAATTCATTTATTAGATAGTATGTAAGCATAAAATTATTTTCATACAGGCCATATAACATTCTTCCAAGAAAAGAATTTTAATTTGGTATACATTTGGTTAGTTGAATATTAATGGCTAATTGAATCTGTTAATTTTAGCCACTCGGTAATATATTATACACATATACTTTTATAAAATCATACTGACCGCACAAATCATATATGAATTATATAAATTTTCTACCAATTATTTTATCCATTAATGTTGTAGCAGTTTTTATCCTCATTTTTATTTTCTAATACACCAAGCTTAATAATTGCTAGAACAAAGATATATGGGGCAATTCAAATTATTAAAACTCCAACACATCAATTGTTGTTCTCATCATACTTTTCCTAGCTTACTCTTCACCTCAGTATCTTCTGTTTCACATATAATTTCTCTTTTTGTATCAATTCGTTTTTCAATAACCACAGAAACACATAACTTGTAATCTCAATATCATACAAAACTTGTGGAGATAGCAACAAAAAATGGAGTCACATCCCTTTAGTTGCAGCTTGAGAATTTAGCTAGTAACTCATATCCACTTCATTTTTATGTACTGAGTTCCCTTTAACTATTCCAGTACTACTTATTCTCAAAAGTTTTCCTTTTTTTCTCACATACAAAATACTCATGCAAAGAAATATGGAAAATTAACATCACCCTTAAATTAGCTTTCCGTGAATAACAAATATAAAAATAGGGAAACAGAAGTATAAACACTGAGGTGAAAATGGGAAGGTAGGGAAGTTAACCTTTATAGGAAAATGGCCAAGGCTGAAAAGATGATGAAAAGGAGGAGTAACTATTTCCATTGTAAATAGTTAACTTGAGCTGACAAGATTTTGAATTCACTCTTAGAACAGTTCAAATAGGCTGTGTTTCCTATTTGTGAGATTTTAATTAATTAAAGGAAGTCAATAAAGTATGGAGAGCTCACAGAGACATGGTTCTGTAAGTAACAAAGGTCAAAAACTAAGCCAGAGTTAAGCCTTAACATAAGGCCTAAAATGTGGTAGTGGAAACAGATGGCATTCCTCATGTTGCAACTACTCTTGATTCTACCACAAGAAAGGTTTAAGAGGAAAGGATGTAAGCATCTGTTTCAACCTTAAACCTTAACCTCAGGAGGTCTCTTTAGAAGTGTTACTTTATCTGTGGCAATTTGCTAGCACTCTACCAAAAGACAAAAAACTGTGTTTGCAGATGAATAAACTAGTTACCAATAGCAGTCTAGAGAATAAGCAAGGAAACAAAGTTGATGCTAATGCAAAAGTTGTTCCTGACACATGACCAGAGAAATCCCCAGATTCCTTAGGTAAAAAGGAGATTCCTGGATTGGCTTATAGTTAACACATACTCTGGTGTTAGTTTAGAAATATCAAAGGAATAAAATTCAAAGTTAGATCAGAAATTTCAGTAATCAAACTGAAAAACTCTAACTATCAAAGTTTCTTTAAATTATGACAAGACATGTTAACATATCAGAACAAAAGTATTACTATACTACAATAACTACTCTTGCAAAGTCTTTGCAAGCACTCAAATATTACTGAATAAATTCTAGTAAAATTTAAACCTACTTATTCCAGATCCTACTGGCCCCATGTTAGAAGCTCCTATTCTTCCTGCAAACCCTCCAATCATTGCACTGCCTAAACAAGGATGGAAAGATAATATACTAATTAATTTAAATAATCATACTTTAAATTCGCAAGGTACTATACTCTCCAAAGTTAGATGTACAGTAACTAAAAAGTATAGTCTTACAAATAGGATTTGAATATTATTCATTAAGATACTGAAAAAGAGAGCTAGTACATTGAAATCCCCAGTGTTTTTCTTCTAGTGTAAAACATTATAAATTGTGTAAAACATTATAAATTTCCAATTTTTCACATAAAAAGAGGAACAAACTTTGAAAAATATAACCCGCAAAAACAAAAAGAGAACTATGCGGCCAGCCTACCAAGTCTACCAAAGGAATCTCCAAAGCCTCGATTTAGTCCAATATCACGTCCAAAATCTCTCTCCACGCTACTAGTCATTGCACCACGGTATAGCTCTGAAAAGATTATACAATAAATTAACTCTTTTCCAAATATATCACTATGCAGTAATCCATTTAGGAACATACTGAAACTAAACTAAAAAGATAGTAAAAGTCACAAATACAGAAAAGGTCTATGATTTACCCAACTTACCTAATATGTCACATTCCCTTTTACCATACCTGTCCCTATTCCCTAGTGCCCACATAGGCCCTCTAAAAACATCTATAGTATCCATTCCTAAGTGAGGGTGGGGGTGCATTTTAATAATAGGTTAAACTAAATGTAGCATATACATCCCACTACATACATTTACCTACCTCCCATTCGGCCAACTCCTCCAAATCCTCCCATGCTATTCACGGCTTCCAGACCACCAAAACCAATTCCTATGGAATAAAGATTAATTTTGAGATTTGACTGTTAGTTGTATAGTGGAAAGAGACACTTTACAAATCACCTTCCATATCCCTTAAGTATGTACCAGGCTCAATTTCTGCTAGCAGCCTTGAGGATGTGAGTCAACAATAAACTATGACTTGTTGTCTCTTGGAATTCTCAAAACAGTCCCTAATTTACTAAAAATGGTGGTGGATACAAACAAAAAACAAACGCTTATACATACCTCCTCCAATTCTATTCATTCCTCCAAAACCTGGACCATCCATTCCCATACCTCAAATAAAATACATAGTATGTACTTTCAGTAAATCTTATTTGCATGACCAAAGAATGACAACGCAATACAGCAAAAGAGACACCACTGGTTTAGCCACAATGGAACACTAGAGAAGCAGCAGGACACAGGTGGGATGGTTTAAAGTGCTATGCCATAGCAGAAGTCTATTCATGAGTATTCAAAAAGGCCTCTTTGAATATTTATTAGACAAGAAAACAGAATTCACTGGTCACACTCACATTCAGTTAGAGAATATCTAGGAAGATATTCATTCATTTCTTTTTGTTTTGGCAGAACAAACAAATATCTCTATCACTGTTCTCCCCCACTCCCACCTGCCCCAGCACAAATACACAAGAAGTTATCACTATAGCAGATTTAGAGGTAAGTCAGAAAGCAAGCATTCCTCTGAAATGGTAGCTAAAGGAGCAGTAAAAAATTAAAGAATAAAAATAGTATGTGTTTAGGAGGATAGAGGGTATAAGAATAAGAAAGAAAATCTCCATTTGTTTGGATCAGAATAATTACCATAACTACCCTCATAATTTAAAGTGTAGCCGTAGCATCTCAAAAAAATAGGAATGTGATCCCATTTATTAGTCCATCAATTAAAATAACAGTTTTCAAAGTATGGTCTGGGGACCCTTGAGGGTCCAGTAGGTCAAAACTATTTAATTCATCAAAAAATACTAAGATGTTATTTAACTGTTTTACTCTTTCTCTCATGAAAATAATATATAATTTTCCAGAAACTACATGATGTCTGATAATGTTAACAAACTGAATGCAGAAGATGTACTAGCATGACTGTCTTGCATTAAGTTAGACATTAAAGAGATGTACAAAAAGGTTGAAGAATGCCACTTTTCTCACTAGTTATTTTGTGTTAGAAAAGTTTATTTTCTTAAAAGTTGTATTTTTGTTAACATATAATGAGTTTATTATTTTTTAAATATGTAAACGTTTTAATTTCTAATCTAATAAATATTGATAAATATAAGAACATAAACAAAAGTACTTTGGACTCCTCAACAAATTATAAGAGTATAAAAGGGTATTGAAATATAAAAGTTTAAAAACCAGTCTTCAAAGATAAACTAAGTTAGTCCAGGTAAAGAGCCAAATAGCTATCTAAAAAGCTACCTTCCCAGCCAAATATACAAATTTAAATTGTTTATGGCATGGTACCCTTTCAGTCATTCCACAAATAATGTACATCCATGATACACAAGTTACTATGTTGAACATTCTCCTCTGCCTTAAAGCTACTTCAAAATCCACTGCGCTAAAAGGCTAGCTATAGCACAGCTGGCCTCAGAGAAACCCTCCTGCCATCTGCCTACCCTCTTTCATGTTCTCTGCTCTCTTAAGATTTCATTCCTTTTTCAGACTAAAGTGATATCTTAAATATCCAACTATAAAATGCAATCCTTTAAACATTATTACAAACGAGTAAACATGAGCTTCATGGTCTAGTAAACGTATCACTGAAAAAGAAATTAGAAAGTTGGACTACTCACCACTTGGACCTAAATTTCCCATTACACCACCTATGTTCAACTGGCTGGCACTAATAGGCTGTCCTCCTGGACCAAGTCCCATTCCAATGCCCCCAAGACCACCTAAAACACAATTAAGAATAATATTACCAGCCCATATATGATTAACTGCCACTAAATTTTTTTTTTAAGCTACATACCAGTAGTAGTACCTCTAAAATGTTGCAACTTTGTAAATAGTGGAATGCAGCACACTGAAACCATTTACAAATAATAAGTGTTTTATAACACAGATCCATTTTATATCCCAATTAAAGACATACTGAAAAGGACTAATGAAATACCAAGAGGATTTTTAATATTATATCACCTTGAAATGACATATTTGAAAATGAGAATCTTGCTCAAATTTGTAAAACCACTTAAAATCTAGGAATTACTTTTAAATGGTTTAAATCAAACAAAAAAGTCAATTGCCATGAAAACATAATATTGAATAAAGCAAATGTCACAGTACCTAATTTAATCAATATAAGTATTTATTTACATTTCAGTGGTACTTTGTTTTCACATCTATTATCCATAGTTGAGGAGATTTCTGAGACCTTAAGTAACTTGTACGATGCCATTTAGCTATGTTGATTAAGAGAGGAATTTAAGTTTTCTATTTCTAAATTCAGTATTCTTTTTATTACTTCCCTTAAACTAAATTCATTGAAAATAGACTTTAAGAAGATAATCAGACGACATTAAAGACAGAATTAATTAATATTTGAGTAAGAACTTTTTAATTCTACTTTTAAAGTTCTTGCTAGTCACTGTAGCAATTAGGGGCTGAGAAAATCTTATACCACATATATGTATATTTTTTTAAAGTAGAGTACAGAAGGCATGTTGTTTTTTCAGCTCAGTCCCTCAAAATGGTCCAACCAAAAGCAATAGCATATTCGACCATCAACATTCTCATGTCTATTCCTAGCACTCATACTGTCATCTGTTATCACTGTTCACTAAAAGAAACTAGGACTCCTTGAAAGTACGTTAATCCCATGTCTTAGAACAAAAAAATTATGAATCCAGGAAATCCTGTTTTTACCAAAAAGTGAGAATACCAGAGGCATATAAAATGAGGGGCTCCCACTTACCAAGTCATAATAATTTGAGTGAAAGGAGGGAGGGGGAAATGAAAAAACATAAAGTTAATTATGATTAACATAACTAAACAGATTCTGTCAAAGTCTATGAGTTCATATCATACCTCAATTAAAAAGTATATAAAAATGTAAATCTCAAAAAGAACATAAGAATAAATGTAATAGAGAATTTATTTTTTATCTAAATAAATGAGTTTTAATAGTGGAAAGTAAATTGGGAGCCCCTGCATAAAGCCAGGATCTTGAAAGATGACACCCTGAGTGACAAGGTAAACTTGGTGAAGCGGGAAAAGACAGCCCTATAATGAGAGAAGGGGCAATATTCAAATACACATGTGATAAGAATTTTCCAGTTTATTTTTTAAATGAATTACCAGATCATGAAAGCCCAATAAATGTTAATCCACACCCACACTTTGGTAAAATTGCATATCAAAGACAAATATCTTAAAAACAGCTACATGAAGACCACAGCTAATCTATAAAGAAAGGACAATTCAATTGATAGTTGGACTTAATAGCAACAATGGAAGCCAGAAGACTGTGGAATATTTTCAAAGCACTGAGAGAAAATAACTACCAACCTTAAACTATATAACCAGTGAAATTATCTTTAAAGGCATTTATAAAAAAACAAAATTTAGAGAATTTACTAACAACAGATCCTCAATGAGAAAGCTTTTAAAATACAGGCTTCAGGGGAAAAAAAATAGTGCCAGGGTCTATGAAAGCAGAGAAATAATAAGACAAAAAGTGGAAAATAATAATAATGCCTGATTCATGGGATTGAAAAAAAGCAATACAGAAGTAAAACACTGAGCAATAACAGTATATAAATCAGTAGGAAAGTGATTAAAATTAAAATATTCAAAGGTCCCTCTACTATTGAGTAAAAGAATAATTATATTGACTTCAGATTTATACAGACATATTAAAATATCTAAGATAACCACTAAAAGAGAAAGCAAGATAGGATAAAAGATAGGATGTATAAGGAGCAGAAAAATAAAACACAAAATAATGGGAAGTAATCCAAATAAATAAAAAATGTGAATAAACAAAGCTGTTGTATCTACATTAATATTAGACAAAAGACTTAAAAGTAGTTACTAAAGAAAAAAATCACTCTACAATGATAAAAAAATTTTGGTTCATTAGGAAAACATTTCTAAACATGAATGCACCTACTAAGTTAGCTTTAAAATACCTCAAGTAAAAAGAAGAAAAAATAGAAAAATCCACCATTCATTCTAGTGTGAGATTTTACCACACGCTCTCTCAGTAATTGAGAGCACAGAAAAATTAGGAGAGCTAGAAGATCAAAAGATTTAAAAACTTGACTTACTAGACATATACATAACACTGCATTCACTAAGCACACCTGGAATATTTATAAAAATATGCCTCATATTAGACTATAATGCAAAATCCAAATTAATTCCAAAGAATCACAACCATGGAGACCATCTTCTCTAGTCACACTGTTAAGTTAGAAATTAACAAGAAAAAGAAAATCCATACATTTGGAAATTAAAAAATACATGGCTTAGGAAGAAATCATAATGTAATTTAACAAAAAAGTTAAATCACAATAAAAATACTCCATAACAAAACCTAAATACAGTGGCTAAATTCATAGTCATAACTACTTACATTAGAAAACAGAGAACAGAAAAAAGTTGAAAATCACATATCACTTATATGTGGGATAAAAACCTAAAAGCAACAAATGAACAGGATAAACAAACAGAGACTCATGGACATGAACAATGGACCAGTGGTTGCCAAAGTGAGGTGTGGGGGAAGAAGGGAGGTTGACAGGGGAAAAAATAAAAATAAAAAAATAAATAAAAATAATAAAAAATAAAAAATAATTTTAAAAGAGGCTGCAAATTAGTAAAATAAATATTTAACTTACAGAGTTAAATAAGAGACAAAACCCAAAGAAATAGAAGAAAATAATGATGCGATGAGCAGAAATTTAGATACAGAAAGCAATATTCCCTTCTTTGAAAGCACTAATAAAACTGAAAGATCTTTCTAAGCAAAATTAAGAAAAAGAGAAACTGCAAACCTTCAAAACAAAAGACAGAACTATAGATGTGTAAAAAAATTTCAGAGACTTTTATGACAATAAATCTAAAAGTGGACAAAAACAGTAAAATTCTTAAGACTAGAAATAACCAAAATTGACTCAAATGCAACAGAAAGTATGAACAATACATGGTTAAAAATCTGCCCCCAAACAATATACTCAAGGCCAGACTATCTTATATATAACCTCTAGTGAATACTGAGAAAACAGATCATTCTGTCAGAAAAAAATGCACTCACCAACTTTATATTTTCTAATTAGAATAACTAAAAACAGAAAAATATATAAAATGTGGTTTTAACAATTAAAATGAAGGAATCAGAGCTACATGTATCAACATAAATCTTCAAAAAATGTTAAAAAACAGCAAGTTCCAGAATAATACATACAATACGATGTCACACCAAATTTTAAATGCAGCAAAACAATTCCATACAATGTTTATGGATGTAGAGAGGTACAGTCAAACCAGTAAAACCTAAAAGATAAACACTATATTCTTAAGTTGTTTTGTCAGAGTAAAGTATCTGATGGGAGGTGGGCAGGGGAGAGGAAGAATCTCAACTTTTATCTGTAAAATTTTATTTTAAAGAAAAATCATTTAAAATAAATATGGCCTGATTGCTACAGGAGTAATTTTATGTTTATCTGTATATTTAAAACATTTTATTTAAAACTTAATAATAATAACCAGAGAAGGTACAGTAAAATAGAAAGAACAAGAACTAGTATTTATTGAGTTCTTACATTATGCCAGAACTATGCTAAGTGCTGTCTATATAATAACTCAGGCAATACTCAGGTTAACTCTATGAAGTAGGTACTATTATCCTTATTTTGTAGATGCGGAAGGGCACTGAGACACAGATGTTAAGTACATTACGCTGTTGTTTTATATCCTTTGAAAGACAAGTGATAATACTGATCAATGAACATACCTTTAGAACCTGTATATCTACTTTAGGTATCTATCTTAAGTAAATAACCAAAACATACCAAAGATGTGTTATACAAAAAGACATGAATTACTCTGCTGAAATAGTTATAGAGCATCCATATGATAAACTATTATAAATCCAATAAAAATCTTTGGAAAAAATTTTCAACATGGAATAATACTTATACTCTAACATTAAACAAAAAGATACAAAATTATTATACAGTGGTTCTCAACTGTGTAAAAAATATACATAAAAGACTGAAGAAAAATACAAAAAATGTTATGGAGGTTACTTGTAAGAGGTAAAATTACAAAGACTTGTTTCCCCCATTAGTATATAAACTTAAAATTTTAAGTCTATATTGTTTTTATAATGAGGAAAAACTACCAAAAAGAGAAAAAAGTAGCACATTTATTTTCTCAGTCCTAATCAATCAATCATGCCAAACTATCTCTATAAACTCCAAACTAACCCCAAACTGTAGGCAACCTGGGAGATAGGCACAAAAACAAAGATTTTTACTTAACACATAATAAAACTGAAAAACAAGTCTGTATTGTTTCTAAAAACAGCTTTTAATTACACTTACGTGGTAATTGAGGTGTTTTACTGTCATGTGAACGGTAGTCTTCATGAGGGACAGACTTGTCATCCTAATTGCAAAAAAGTTTATTATAATGTTAATATAAAACTAAAAAGATTTATAATGTAAAGGAGAGCAGATAAAATATTTGAAAAGTTTGGAGGAGTGAAGTGATATATAAGAACTCACCATTTTCACATGCATAGGTCTATCAAACAAAAATTGCCCATTGAACATAGCTGTTGGTTCAGTCAAGGAAAGCCAGTTAAGACAACTATAAAATTATACTTAAATGCAAACACTATAAGATTATACTTAAATGCAAATAAGATTTAATAATCTTATTTAGTCAGACTATCTTTAATATTTTAATCAACAACTTTAATAATAATTTTACTTATCTGTATTAGTCTCTTCCATATACTCAAATAAAAATCTAATTCTTTGCTTTATAGTTTGATTTTATAAATAAAATGTAACCTTTTAATTCAACCATTGAAAAAGAATTAACAAGGCTTCATTTAAAGCAACTGTATTAATTTATAATGGATTATATAACTTTCAAGAGCATGTATACATATAATCAATTGTGGCAGGAAGAGAAAGTAGAAAAAAGTTCATACTAGGTCTGTACAATATGGCTAATTCAAGTTTTAAGAGTGACTTTAGTACTTGGACATAGAAAAGGTTTTAAGTGCTGGAGACTAAAGTCTAATACACACTTCTAAGTCAGGCATCCTTAAATTGCAGGACTCCCACAAAATGGTATCAAGCTTCTTCAATCTTATTAATAATGCTAAAGTATCAATCAGGATACAAATTGCTTGAACTGCTTCAATTGCTTGTTCAAAAGTGACTGTGCCCATTCCTCTGCTCTTGCCATCTTTGTCTTCTTTAATATCTGCCCGCTTTACAGTTCCAGCTATGCTGAACACTTCCTTTAGCTTCTTCCAACCAACTTTGAAGTCAAGCTTAACATAAAATTATATGAAGTTACACACCTAATAAACCCTTCTCCCCATTTATAAATACAAAGAAATCTTTTCTAAACTCTCAAAACTATGAAGAGCTATAATTCTTGTTAAACAGTGTACCAATAATATTCAATAAAAACATTTTAAGTTGTTTAAAATCGGTTAAGCTACACCTATGTTGTTCCTTATCCTTAATTTTTTTAATTCCCAAAACAGTCTCTCAACTATTCAATCATGTTTTGTACATTTGAAACTTGTATATCTATTTTTACTGAGAAAAATTCAGATTTTGAAAATTGTTATCACTGACTTTCAAAAGCTTAGATCAAATGGCAAACCAACTGCAACATGCATTCACAAATATCAAAGCTAAATAAAGAAACTCACCAATATAAACAAAAATCACATATAATAAAGTAAATAATTTCAAGAACTGCTAATGTTTATAAATTCCACAGTTCTTTTTTTAAAAAAATCTAAATATTTATTTACACTCTAATCTTACATAGAGAGACTTAAATTGGGTTTAAATTTATAATAATTTGTTCCGCTTACTTTAATTAAAAAGAAGCAAAATGTTCTATAAACCTATAACCCATTCATCTAATTAAATAATCTCATAATTAGAACTGAATATCTGTATGACAAAACTTTAGACTAAAGCTTAAACTTACATTAGCAACAAAAATTGTGGAACCAAGTCTACCAGCCTGCAAATTACTGATAACCTCAGGAGGAATATTTGGATTATTGAGAATTGAAGGTGGTAAATTCATCAACCCTGATCCCATATCGGGTACATGTCCTCCTGGAAATGATCCTCCTGTTCGTTGTAATGCCCTACGAGCATTTTCTCCATCAGGATCCTATAACACACATTGAACATTAAATGCCACTAGGTATTTCAGTAAGACTATATAATTAAAACAACAACTTCAAATTCTACAGTAGCTATCCCATCTCACTTAAATTATTGGCCCTCTTGAAGAGTAAGCTTTTTTCTCATCCAGAGAATTCAGTCCCATAAAAACCTGTGGACAGACAAAAGATTACAGTCTCCAGGGATGTCAATTAAATACCTCTTTCCAATCACTAAAGTCACTTAAGAACTTGAAATTAGTTTAAGTTTGCCCTTGTACTACTGTACAAATTATGGCACACATACATAAATACTTACTGTAACTCTTTTCTTTCCAAAATACAGTAATGGTGAATTGTCACCACTGATGACCAAAGCAATGCCAAATTGAGACTAATTAAAAGTTTTTCAACCACAGAACAGATTACTATAAAACCCAGGAATACTGGGGTAAAGAAGAACTATGATAATGTATAAATTTCATTCCTGAACAAAATAAAATTATCTACCTTCCAACTTTCCTCAACATTATTACAATCTGAGATGGGGGAGGGGAAGCGGACAAAGAAAAGCTGTGTCCAAATGAAGAATGATACTAAACACTTCTTTTATTTTTAGTTCATTAACTTTATAAGAGAAATATTCTACCTTTAAACAAAACAAAAAAGGTAAGTTTAAATGTACTCACTTATCTCACTAGGAGGAATACAAAAAATAAACAAAAAATCACATAAACACATTAATAAACTATCACGTATGATACTAAATGATTATGATCTATGTAATCATCCACTCTATTCTGATGGCCTGTCTGGAAATACAAAGAAAGTTTGGTGACTTTAGTAAATTCTCTAGGAAGGCTGAGAGATAGAAAGTGAAAAGTGAATGCAAGAATAAAAGTATTCCAGCTTCCAATATATTTCTTCACCACGAAGAAATAAAAAAAAAAATACAGAAGTAAAAAAAAATAAATCTTTAGAAGAATGCTATAAAACTTTTAAGTTAATAAATAATAAAACCTTCAGACCTAAGGTTTCAAAAACTTGCACATATATAAATTTAGGATAGTGGTCTCTCATGCAGGAAGGAAAAGGACACAGCAGAACAGGCTTCGTGAACTATTAAAATAGGTTGTTTGTTCTTATCTTAACATTAATAAAGCATAATACTATGCTCTGATTTGTCTACTCTATATATGACATATATATATATATAAACATATATAATACATAACACATATATAAAGTACAATGTATATAACACAAATTACCTCCTGTATAACAGTTTTTATTCTTTTCCCCTTGGATGTCAGCCCGCCAGTCACTGCCTGGTATTGCTATTAGAGAGCCTATTATATGTTTATAACTGCTGCTAACCCTCATTTAATTAAATGAAAAAGTGCAATTCTAATATCTGTAAAGGAACATTGTAAATAAACTTTTCCTTAGACTCCCACTAGTTCTCAGTATTGGCCTCAGTCATCCATTTACAAATCAGATATTCCTAGGAAAGAGATCTTTAGGGATATTAATCCAAAAAGTTAATTGAAAAAAGAACAGCTCATGGTTTAGCAAGGCCAAACACAACTATTGTTTCTCTTAAAAAAAAACTTAAAAATGGAAGTATCCTATATTGGCTTGGATTACATGACTATTTTTGGGTCTCTGAAATATTACTGAGGATCAACAATGTGCTAAAACTTAAAAGAACACAAATGACATGGACCTGGCCCTTTAGTATCCAATGAACTTTTTCCAATTAACATAAAAACACTGAGAATCTATAATACTTGTCTCTCAAAGAATAAGAAACATCATAAAACAACAAATTATAATCCTCAAAATAATTATTTCCCATAAGGGTGGTTATTTTACAAATGCCATTCTTATGGAAAATTATTTAGGGTATCAACACATTTCTGAAATTTGGTACTGGCTTCCACATAAAAACCACTAAGTAAATGGCTGTCACAGGCCAATAACAATCTAAACTTTCTCTACCAATTCTCCACTTCTCAGTCAAAAGGAAAAAAAAAAAACACTGCTCAAATAGGATTAGAGAAATTCAGAAGCTGACTTGAATAAAGGGATTTGGGATACTTGTATTTGTTGTTAGCAAAGCCTTTCATTTTAAGCTATAGTAAGTAGTCCCTGCTTATCCATGGTTTTGCTTTCCTTGGCTTCAGTTACGCAAGGTCAACCAAAGTCTGAAAATATTAAATGGAAAATTCCAGAAATAAACAATTCATAAGTTTAAAACTGCGTGCTGTTCTGAATAGTGTAATGAAATCTCATGCTGTCTCACACAGTCCACCCTAGGATGTGAATCATCCCTTTGTCCAGTGTATCCACACTGTATAGGCAGCCCGGCTCACTCATTAGTCACTTAGCTACCTCAGTTATCAGATGGACTATCATGGTTATCATAATGTTTGTATTTTACTTAACAATGGCCCCAAAGAATATGCCAAAGAGAAGCTGAGAAGTCACACAGTGCTTCAAGTGAAAAGGTATTTATGTATAGGAAAAAACGTAGTATATGTAAGTTCTATACTATCCAAGGTTTCAGGATTCCACTGGAGGGTCTTGGAATGTACCTCCTGAGAATAAGGGGTAACTACTGTTAATTATCACCTCATACTCAGGAAAAGAAGAACAATGACCAGTAACATTCCCACTTTGGGCAGGAATAACAACAGTCATAACTATTACTGCTAACAGTTATTACGTAGTTAATATTTTGAACATTATGCTAAGTGCTTTACATAATACCACAATTATAAGAAATAGATAACAGTTATTAAATGTTATATATCTTGATATTTTGAGTCCTTATAACAGGTTCTAGTATTATTCCCATTCTACTGATAAGAAAACAAAGAAATAGAGAGGTTAAGTAATTTGTTCTGGGTCACACAGATTCCCTTATGCCACAGACTAAATTCTTTACCATATATCTCATTTAATTCTCATAAACACTCTATTAGGTATTATCTGCAGAACTATTTTAATTACTAAGGTTCAGAGAATAAGCAACATGCCTACTTAGAGCTAGAAAGTGACAGAGCTGGGACGAAATCACTACTATACTAAATTGCATTGTAAGAGACAGTACTATACTATTACCAATGATTAACATCCACCCTTACAGAGACTCTTCAGGGCCCCAAAGTTAAATCCCTCAATCCTTTTTTAAAAGAGACTTTAGCAAGGATATACACATAACCGATCTGTGATCGAACTATTGAGATTAACAATATCAAGCTAAAGGAAGTCATGAAAATGACAACTATTCAAGCTAATCATTTCCAAGGTCAACTGTACCTAACTGTAAATAGTTTTTTAAGTATCTTCTGATCATTCTTTTAACAATATATTTATATTGCAACTATTCCATACAAAGTGAATATCTCCATTTTAGGGGTTTCCAAGTTCCAGTTATAAATTTTGCTAACAGACTTGTAACTTTTTTAAAATTCTAATCTGGCATAGCTTCAGGTTAATTTTATTAAAAGTGAGTATTAATTCTATTCAAATCTATAAGGTGTCTACATTATTAAGCAAACTTTTATTATCAACTACAAGAATACCTACTATATTTCTATATTTAAACAACATAATCTAAAAATTGAAAATGTATATACTAAAATAAGGTCAGCACCTATAATATGTCATCTTTAAATTTTCTGGGTAATGAAATTTTTTTAAATCATATACCTCTGCTTATAATAACTTGGAACAAATCAAATATATAGGAAAACTGTTTATGGGCATATAGATTTTCATGTACAAGCTAAACTATCATCAAAATATAATGCTTTAATAAGCATCTATGCTTTAAAAAATGTTGTAGTCAAATACATTACCAAAGATGAAAATCCAAAGAAAATAAGTCCTTATATTAAAACATTTAAATTATTCAATATAAGCAATCTTACCTCTTTAATATTCAGGGGTCTTCCACTAAGATCATATTTGTTCATAGTTTCTAGTGCTTTCTTTACAAATTCTTCATCTTTGAATTCAACCACCCTTATTGGGGAAAAAATTTATAGGACATTTTTATGTACTAAGGTTTTTTTTTCCAATCTGAAGTTTAAATTTGACTTAAGAAATTTAAAAAAAAAACTTCTTACCCACAACCCTATATCCACGTAGATTTGTCAATATATGCAAAAGAAAAAAGGTTTCAGATCAGTAGACGAAGTTAATGGTAGAGTCTAACATTTAAGTTTAATGCAGTCAATAATAGTCATTCTTTTTTGTTTTATACCTCAAAAATAGTCAAGTGACCACAAATTTTCTGTAAATTTTTGTAAATTTTTAAATATATATTTAAGATAATAGGATCTAGCCTAACATGATTGAAGCACACTTTTACTTTTACTCTTAAGTTAAAACTAATAAATTTCATTGCATAAATTCAATCAAAAGTAATTAAAAGAAATAATTAACAGCTCCAATATGCCTAGCCTTACAAAATCACGTATCTTTTCAAAAGGTGCACTATGCACAAATAGTTTTTAATGTATATTTTTATTAAAATCAAAATAGAAATTATTCTCACTTTTAACAAATTTCTTAGAGAAAACTGGCTGCACATGATTTAATAGCCAGTTTTAAGTATGTGAAAAGTATCCTATTCTAAAGAAACAAATTTGTAGTATCTTTTTTTAAACGATTCTTTGTCATTGTTACTGTTCAAAGCACCACTAAAAGTAATGACAAAGTTCTTATTTTTCATACACTCAACTGGTTTTCACTAATTAAACATTGTTAAGAGCTTTCCACTGTACTCTTCAGTATATTTTGTTGCTAAAAATCAAAATTGACTATCACCCAACTCCTTCTATATCAATTTATTCATCAATGTCATTCATACCAATTGGTCAGAGCACTGCTTCTTACGTAGTCCCGCAGGCTACCAGATCAAGTTTTTCAGTATAAATTTCAAACATACATTCTAAATTAACACCTTTAAGCTTATAGGCCTCTTATAAAACTCTTAAGGAATATTATCAATTCAATGACTTTTAAATATCCTTGAAGACATCAAAACACAACAAAAAAAAATCCTACATTAAAATCTATTGGCTAAAAAGAAGCATTACCTTAGAGCATTAGAAAAGTGAATGCCCTTTATGAGTATTTACTAAACCCAACCCTTCCAGGCAGCTAGCTTGATTTGTATAAGTGTCAGACTTGCTAGTATAAAGCCTCAAATCTTGCATAATAAAGTAAAACAAAATGAAACTTAAGTTTCCAAAAACTGGTACAAGTATTATACAAAAAGTAAACTGCTGAGGAACTTTTAAACCTCGAGCAGATTACTGCCCACAGCACTTACCCTTGATTTTCCTTCCGCATCCTTAAAGAGCTCCACGTATGTAACCTCACCAACTACATAAGACATACAAAAGGAAGATACCAAGAAACAATACATTTAAACACCAATATCTTGCTTTACTGCACACCTGTGCACAACTCTACAGAAAAGCACCTATTATTCACCAACAATCAAAACCAGACCAACATACCTCCTGTCAATGGCTATGTAAATTTAACTGATTTTCAGAAATGTACATCATCCACATTCTCTAAAAAAGCTAACAACCATATTAACCTAATTCATACTACAAATCATATTTTGGCCAGCATGATATAGTTGGTGAACAAATGCACATATACATACAAATGATCCCTTAGCCTATCATATTAAAAACATCAACATTAGCACTTTTCAAATAACTTTAGTCGCCTACACACAACAGCTGTTTTAAGGTGACTTCCTACCTGAATGTCTTCAATCATGTTTGCCATCAGTAAACTAAATTTACAAGTCATGCTTCACAGCAAGCCACACACTTTCTAAATAAAGTCAATGAATAAAACCAATCAAATAGTTGTCACCTTACAACAGATACACCAATGCAATTTTTTAAAAATTTATTAGAAGAGATCAGCCTCAAAGCCAAGTACATAGTTTGCAGGACTGTTGAAACTCTATTTTTCAAGAGATAACAAAACTAACTTTACAAGATCAATTATGAAAATTAGTTTTCCCCAAAACCAACCATGTATATAAAATAAAGGTTTTCAGGTTATTCTGAAAACAAAACTGCAACAGCAGTAACGCAATTTTAATATAGAACTGCAGAGACAGCATCATGGCATTCATGACAATGCAAACAAAATGAATTCCACAGCCAGATTCCAGGCTCCGCCAAGATAATAACAAAACAGCGTTTGGAAAAAAAATAATCAGACCTTATTATTCATACTTTAACAGCTAAATGTATTGCTTAACTAATACAACAGTCCTTTAAAAATCTATAAAAACTTCAACTAGACAAAGCAATCACTTTAACAAAATTCTTGGTGGCATGCATATGCTGGCTCGCTACTATCTCACTGAAATAACAAAAAAAAAAATAAAAAATAAAAAACTTCATTTATCCATACTACCTTGTAATGAAATTGTGTCAAGTGAAAGAAGAGGAAAAGATTAATGCATGTGTCAAGAAATAAACAAAAATCAATTTTTTGAGTCTGTGTGGCTCAGAGGAATAAAAAAAATTTTGCTTAGTTCCTCCCCTCTTCTACATGATTATCCAACAGTGGGTTTATCAGAGATGGTTACCTTTTTCTCTCATCAGATCTTTAATAGCTTGCCATTTCATGTCATATGGAATGTTGCTAATGAAAACTCTGTTACGATTTGGACCCTTCTTTTCTCCAGTGCTGGAATTCTTGTCTTTTGAATAAGGATGAAATCTATTGGCCTTCTTATTTCCTGTAGATTTTTCTTTATATTCTGATTTCTCTTCTTTCACTGATTCATCATTCTCCCTATGAATTGAAAACAACAAAAAGAAAACCTCAGTCATGCTTCTTATAATGAGTATGTGTATATATATTCAATATTCAATATTTATCACTTCATAAAACTTTCCACTAAGTTAGATTTTGCAAAGCAACTGTAGAGTCATACTGCTGGCTTTGAAATTACCCAATGCCATTTCAAAGCAAGCATTTGGAGATATTAACAAAATTTCTCATCTCACAATCCTTTTTTTCCATATCAAATAGTTGTAGCATCCAAACAATCATCCAGTTTTTCCTAACATAATGCTTAACAAATGTTATTAGAACTTAACAAAAGGGCGAAATTGGTGAGTTTAGTCCTACAATATGTAAAACTGCCAGCTTTAATACAGAACTCTAAAAAAACTAATTTACAAAATGATAGCCTGAAAAAGTTAATCTCTTAAAGGTTGACAGTTTCTTCCCAGAACTTTTCTCCTCCATTGCTTAAAAACATAGTTAAAATACTGTTATACCTATATTTGTATACACTCCCATGATTCTTATGACATTATTTTCAGTTTTGTTCAACGTAGAAAATTGATAAGGCATCCTAATATGTTCATGCTCATCATTTTGTTTTAATCTACAAACTAGGACAGAGTACTTCATAGAATCATGCCATTTTTATTAGGAGTATTATAATGGGAGGAAGGGGTGGAGGAAAGAAGCAATACTTAAATGTAATGCAAACCAGAATTTTACAAATCTACATTTTAATGAGGCCCTCACTGACAAATATTTAATTTATAAAGCTGTAATCACAATGTAACTATATGATGCTATCTACCAACCATCTGTAGACTATAACACTTAAAGTAAATCCTATAGATAAAAAGCTGAGTACTTTAAAAATGCAATTTACTTTTAAAAAGAAATCCTTTTTTACAGAACAATAGATTTATTTTAAATCATTAATTACTCTAGTGAATTTTAAACTATTTAATTAAAACTCTGATTTTAAAGCAAATTTTTACAAACATATACTAATTAAAATCTCTGGAAATGACATCCAGGAACCTAAATCTTTTAAAGCTTCCCAGATTATTATGACAACCAACCAGGTTTCATAATGCAGGCTCTAAATGATCTTCTAAGCCAAGCAACTGTGGGAACCTACCTTTACATGGCAGCACTCTACACACGTTATTTCATGATATGTTGAACTTTTTAGACACTACTTTTCTGAGCAGGTAACAACACAACCATAAACATAGTGTGTAAAACTCTATTTAAAAAAAAAAAAAAAACAACCTGGGCTGGTATTAGCAGCATCTAGTTTGGTGACTGCACATTACATGTGCTCAATAAATATCAATTCTTGAATGAGCAAGAATTAATCAGTCAATTGAGAACTGATACTCATCTGAGTACAAATGGTACTCCTATCTGCCAGAAAAACTGCTAAAATCAAAAGACACTAGAGCCAAACTTGCTTTGCCACTTTTTCAAACCTTGAAAGGGACACAGTCACTGTCAAACATCTTCCCTTATCATAAATGGCACAGCCTAGTAGTGATCATCCTAACTGTCCAACTCTAGCAAGTACCCATTTGTCTGAACAGAGCTGCACTTCTGTGAATGGCAGTAAGCAACCAAAAGGCACAGAGGCCTTTTCTCTGGCTTCTGGGTACAAAAGATACAAGAACCCTTCTTTTTAATCTCCTGAAGAACCCATTTGCATAGGCTGAATTCAATAATGTTTTAAAAATAACTAAGTCTCTGCTCACGTAAACTGACATCTATATGGTCACTAGCTAAATACCAATTCCCCTGCCTATTTTCCTCTTGCATGAAACCAATTTTGAAAATTGCACGAAGTTCTGAAGTACTCACTGTATTCTTCTATTCTCACAAGGATGCTGTCAGCATAATCTGACAATTCCATTAAAAAGCAGTAACATCACCTATAAAACCATGGCCTCTCAAGAAAATGAGAGTCCATCACCCTCAAAAATATCTTCATGCACCTTTGTAGCTCTTCCCTACCACCTCTCCCCATCCCTTACCTTGTCCCCAGGCAATGACTACCTGCCTTCGGTCACTCGTGTGTTTTCTAAACTTTATATAAATTAAATCATAGAATATTTTTTTAAAAGCAGTAATATTATACAGGATACCCTCTTTAAAACATTTGCTTAACAGATGAACAGAGAGAGCAATTTCTTCAAGTTTTCCCCCATCAGCAGCATCTTAAAGATACAGCATCTTAAAGATACAACTGTTCATCTGCAATGTACAAATTAAGACTATCTATGGAAGGCACATCAGGTTAGTGGCTACAGGTACAATCTGATTAAGAAACTAAGCCATAATTACTCAATATCTGAATTCTTTCTATGTCCAAATACATTATGGTAGAGACAGTGAAAATGTATGTGAAAACTCTTACAGAAATGATGCTACATAATGTCAAAATATTGGCACTATATCCAAAATTCCTTGTAATAATTTCCAAACTATTCATTTAGGTAAATTTTCCTCTTAATGTACTTGACATAAAGACTGTGACTAACCTAAATCACAAAAATGTTATCTAGTCATAAAACTAAATTATGCCTACCCAAATTATAATATAAAATTCTGAAAAATACTGAATAACAAATAAGAAAAGTTTTAATATAAAAGAGATAACGCTATAGTATGAGATGCAAAACTAAGCCCAGTTCCATTCTATATTTCTAATATGATTATATATATATAAACTCTACTTCAAACACTTCATCTTGCTCCATGGCTTAATATTTTATTCACATACCCTAATGTAACTCTCAATCTCCATATACTCCAAGGCATTACTTAATCACACTTGAATAATGAAGTTATAACAATACTGCTCTTTTTTCCTCCGATTCACTTGAGAGCTAGTATACCATTTTGGCATAAAGAAAAAGACTATACCTATAGAAACATCTTTAATTTCTTGTCACAAGATATGAACACACCAACTAATCCTCTGTATATGAGTTTAATGATCATAAAAGTTCACATCTGCACTTCTTAAAAATATTTATTGGGCCTTTATAAGCCCAATAAGGCCTTGGGGATATAAAGATGAGTAACATAGTGGTCTCCACCCTTAATGACTTTGGATTAACCTCAGAAAGTCATTTCAATCTTAATAACTAGAGGCACTATGTTCACTTCTAAACAACATATATTTTAAGAAAATATTTTGTAATTTTCATCATCTCAAATTCTTATCATTAAAATACATGGAAATCAACTGAAGTTTATATGTTGGGTTGTTAACTACTAAAGTTGGTTCACAGGGTGAAAAAAGGTTGTTAGGTTGATACAGGTAAATGTCCCTAATAATTCGGAATGAGTGATACATGCTGGACCATTATATGTTCTTATGGAAGAGACAGTATAAGAAATCCCTGAGAGTAAAGTGGCCTCTTCACTCAACTTCTAGGAAAAGACAGGAGAGAGATGAATTACAAGCAATATGGAAAGAATCTACATTGGTATTTACTTGTAACATTTCTTAATTTCTTCACCTTATATTTTCCTTTTCCTCAGTAAGAAGTTAAAGGAATTCTTTTTCTACCTCTCTCTCCTGTCTGGCTAAACCACAATGAGACCTTAAAAGGGATCAGAGACTTTTAGATCTGATGGAGGCTTAGATACCAGCTTTACCTGTACGGACACTATTAAATTGATTGTATTCACGTACAATAGGGGTTCTCTCTGTAATTCAAGGTTGTATTTTTTGTTCAGAAAAGGGTGGCAAGTATTTTTTTAAAGCACATATTTTAAATTTATCATTTCACTGATTTTCATTTGCATTTATGATGCCAAATTCCTGAAAGCCCACATTATGATAGGCAGAGTAGAAAGTGCATCACCCCACTTTGGTTCCTCAGTTACTGAGGCATGCCACTTGCCACCTAGGAACTAACTCCACTGAGGTGGAATCTCTTAGACCTAGACCTCTATTTTGCCTAAAGATACTGTCTATCCTATGCAAACCCAATTGAGAGCAAGTGTCATAACCAAGCAGGGATAGCCACCTTGTCTGCAATCAATGGTTACAGAGTGGTAAAGATTTATCAGTTTCAAACATTTTTATACAAAAGTAAAGAACATTTCCCTTGTCTATTTTAGTGTGAGCAAATGTTCACTGCTTGCCACTCTGAGGCATAACTGAGAGAAGGAAAACAATGTTTTTCGTTAAATAACCTACTTTCGAGTCCAGATTTAAAGAGCTGGACATGCAAATAAATGCCTGAATTCATATCCTCCATATAACAAAAACAAAGAAGAGCATAACTTTTCTTTATAACTAGAAATTATTATGTACTCAACTAAATTCTTTATAGGGACTAATGACGACTAGAATCTTAAAGGTAGTGGATTTTCTTCAATTGAAAACAACTTACTTTACCAATATACCAAAATTAAGAACCTATCATCACACACTCAGGTTTGTTTGTTTTTAAGTAGCCTGCAGGGCTGACAAACATTTGGGAGTCGGGGAGGGAACGGAAGCAAGGCACATTTTCTTTTTTAAAGTACCTCTTACTATTTCAAGGGTTAACACAATGGATTTGGTCTAACCGCACATTATTAAACTTCCTCTTGGTATGTTATCAGTTCAGAAATGAACATATATGTTAGAAAACAATAACGAAACACTGAACTTATAAACCTCAGAATGAGGCCGGGGAGATGGGAGATTTTCCTTTTAAAAACGTTCTCGGTGTTTAGGAGGACATGTCCGATGATGTCATCCTTAGATACTCCCTAGTGATGAACACTAACTACTGGCCTTTAAAAGGGGGACCATTTTCCAGCAAAGCGTGGCGGTCACCGAGCTTTTGCTCAAAGGTTCTCCAGCCAAAGTCGGAGAAGAGAGGGTGACCCGGGATCTCGGGCTTGAAATGTAAAGAGGGCGCCGGCCTCGTGGTCCGCACCCCGGCTCCCCTGGCCCGAGGCGGACGGGTAGGGCCTGGGAGCAGCCGGCTGCACCTGCTCCTCCCGTCGCCCACGGCCCGAGGGCAGTTATTTCCCCCACCAAGGCCCAGCCTGGCCTCCGGCTCTACAGGCCTTCTTCCCGACCCCACCTCGTCGCGACCCCAGGAGGAAGACAATACATTTTAACGCCATTGGAGCTGCTGCTGTGCTGAGAAGGCTGCCTCTCCGTCTCCGGCGGGTGCGGTTCTCGCCGCGGCTCGCCCGGCAGCTCTGCGGGCTGCTGATGTGGGCTGTCGTCGCCAGCGGCACCGGGCACCTCGGGCTTGTCGGCGTCCGCCATCCCGCCGCCACTGCCTCCGCGTCGGCCGCCTGCGCTGAGGGGCTCCGAGTGCGACAATGGCGGCGGCCGGGGAAGCGGTAACGGATCCCGATTTGAAAAGGCCCCGAGCGCTGTTGCTCGGATCTCGCGAGAACCAGTCGGGGCCCGGCGACTGGGAGATGGTGTGAGCCCGGGGTTGGGGGTGGGAACGTTGGGTGGGGGAAGGGGAGGAATAGGGTGGCGGGTCAGGGCCGCCATTACTGCAGTCTTGCTCCAGGGCGAGGAGCGCTTGACTTGTCCAGAATCCCCTAGTGGGGTCTTGTTCTGCCCACCAGCCAGCCTGTCGTTTGGCACTTAATGGGGGTCTTCGCTTACAAAAGTAGGCTCAGGGTGTTAGAAACCTCTAAAGCTCCAGACTATCCAATTATTTCCATGTCGAAGCAGTTTAAGTTAGAGAAGCACCCACCACTATGCATCTTTAAAGACTAATGCAAATCTTAGGCTCCCGTTAGAAATCCTTTGAATAATGCAAAGAAATCACTTGCCTCTTCAATGCCTAAGCACCCTGTGGACATTCAGTAAATAGTTATTGATGACTGGTTGCAATTCAAAATGAATGGCTTCGAATTTTGAGTTCCGGCTGTTCTCGATAATAAGGCTGATAATAAGGCTTTCCTTAGGACTCAGCTATCTGCTTATACGAGAACAATGAAGTTTTTTAATTCTCCAGGCAACAATCAATAGAGAGAATCTATAATTTTTATAAGAAATCTTCTATTAGATTGGCTAATAATGGACATTTGGGGTTTTGGTTATGTGTTTATTATATGCTGATGGAAATTATATTTGAAGCAGTTATAGGCTCTCAAATTTAATTACCATATGGAGTTTTAAAATCTATACTTATAGATTTTTCCCCTACATATGAAAAAGGAATCCATTAACTCCTAACTCTTGAGTACTATAATTTCACATTGAAATAACATTTATGAGCTGAAAAGTTCAAAGACCTTCACAAAGATTTCTTTTCATAAAGATACAAACATGTATGGTTCCCATGCTTTGCAGAATATCACAAACATTAGTGGTAAAGTTATAGTTAGAATACATTCAAGTATTACATAATTTCATCAATCTCGTCTGTTCTTTGATATTTCAATATGTAGGTTTCTGCCCTTAACTATAAAACATTCAGTCCTATGCTAGAAGAGTTGAGCTATTTAATCCAATATACACAAAAATCAGAACAAAAAATACTATTTAAGGTGCTACTGACATTGTTTCACAACACATGCTATTGTGATTGCTGCATAAATTGTTTCTCCTTAGTCAATCCTAAAATTTAGTGTTTGGAGAAGCAGAGGGCATGGGGAGTTGACACAAAAACACAGAACCCCAGTTCTACTACTTTCTGCCTGTAATTCCTTGGGCAAGTCACTTAATTTTTCAATCTCTCTATAATAAATAAGGATAACACTACTTACCTTGCAGGATTAAGGTGAGGATTAAAAGAAAGCACTTTATGTAGGGCAAAGTGCTATATGAATATAAAGTAGTATTACAATTCCCTCTCTCTCCAGGCTGGGCAGGGTTTTAGTCAAAGAGAAGTCAGGTGCTTTTCCCAAGAACAGAATTATAAGTACTTTCAAAACATTCATCAGTCTCTGTTATTTTTTTGCTATAGTTGAATTTAATGAAGAAAATTTAACCCTGCAGTCCCTAATACAGAAGGATTCTTTCAAAATCCTTCAATAGATCCAATTTAATATTTTTTTAAGAGGTCTTTATGTTTAAAACGGAGTAGTAGGTGCATGAGGAATACAAAAATTAGTATGGGCCTGTTGGAAAAGTACATTTATAAAAAACACTATTCGAGTGCTGTAATGAAGATAAAAGTATAATTAAAATTTTATTTACAAAACAAGAGACCAGCCTGAATGCTGTAGTATGGTAATTAAAATATTCCATTGAAATATTTATCTTGTGCTCAATGTCATTAATCATCAGAGAAATGCAAATTAAAACCACAATGAGATATCACCTCATATCTGTCAGAATGGCTATCATCAGTAAATCAATAAAAAAGAGTCAGTGAGGCTGTGGAGAAAAAGAAACCCTCATGAACTATTAGTGGAGTTGCAAATTGGTACAGCCACCATAGAAAACAGTATGGAAGTTCCTCAAACAATTAAAAGTAGAACTACCTTATGACCAACCATTCCACTTCTGGGCATTTATACAAAGAAATCCAGAACACTGATTCAAACAAACATGTGCATCCCTGTGTTAATTGCAGTATTATTTATAATAACTAAGAAAAACAATCGGATAAAGAAGATGTGGTACAAATATACAAGGAACATTACTTGGCCATAAAAAAGAATAAAATCTTACCCTTTGTGACAACATGGTTGGACCTAGAGGGTATTAGGCTAAGTGAATGTAAAGTGCAGCATAGGAAATATAGTCAATAATATTGTAATAATTATGTTTGGTGTCACGGAGGCACTAAACTTATTATGGAGATCAGTTCATAAGTTATTTAAATGTCTAATCATTATGCTGTATATCTGAAACAATATTGATGTAATCTATAATTGAAAATTTTTCTAATTAAAAGTTTTTTTTATTTTGATCATTGAGCTTTGTGGCCTCTTTTAAATGTTGTGCCTAAGACAAAAGCCTCACTCACTGTACTGTAGTCCTGATCCTGTAAATGCATAAAGGGTAGAGGATAATTCTTACAGGCAGATCCATGAGAGCTTCATAGAAGAGCTGAATCTTAAAAGATGGAGAGATTGAGGCAGCTTCTGAAGAGACATGATTAATTCTTACCACTTCATCTGACTGCTTTATAGATTAATCTTTTTTTCCTTTTGCTATTAATATTGAACTTATCTAAATCCTCAAAGAATAAAAAGAAAATTGTTATTAACATCCTATTGCTATGTTCCATTTCTATATTTTCTTCTTTTTCTTCCTCTACTTTTTTTGAGTCCTCATATATACACTGTAAAAATCTTGGGTAATGTTTTAGTTTTTTCTTCTCATCGTTCCCATTACATATGTCTTGCTTTGCAATTGCACTAAGTGTATTACTAGTACAACTTCACATAACTACTTAGTTTTTTTTTTTACAAATTGAAATATGTGTGTTTACGTGTGTGTGTGTGTGTGTGTGTGTGTGTGTGTGTGTGTGTGTGTGTGAGATGGGTCCTGGACTTAGTGGGGTGATCACTTTCTAAGTTATATAAACGTCTAATCACAATGTTGTTGTATACCTGAAACTAATATAATATTGTATGTCAACTGTAATTGAAAAATAATTTTTTTTCAAGAATTAGAAGCAAAAACCAAAAATACGAGTTGAACAAAAAGTATAATACAATTTTTAAGTTAATTTGTTTGACTTTATAAAATTAAATAGCTGGATTTGTAGCTATTGAGTTTCCAAACTGTAGAGAATTAAAACTTAAAAAGGAATTTATAACTTTAAGAAATACTATAGGTTATATTTGAAATTCATATTTAGTTTCCTTTTTCACCATAGAATTTTATTCTGTGATGAAAAAGTGGATATTGGTTATTGTCACTAGAAAGGAAAGTATAGTTTTATACTGACAGTCAACTATTTACCATTTCTTCCCTCTACATTGCTTTGCTTAATTTAGAAATCTATTTTTTAGCATTTAGCATTCTAAAAATATTTCCTAAAGAAAGATCTCTACCAGACAAGTGGAGTGTAGAATTAAGACAATTATCTGAATAATCCAGGCAGAAATTCTGCTTTCACCTCAATTATTCAAATAATTCAGATAATATCAAGGGTTTTGCTTGAATTCCTTAGGTAATTGTTTCATTTTTCAAGTTTATAATGCTGAGGCTATTGCCCAATAACAGATTTACTTTTGATTTTTGTAAGAAATCAAAAATACATATGATTTTTTTTCTTTAAAGACTATCGATTCCTTTAATTCCGAGATATTCGAGTCTCAATTTTTATTCACATTCTAATTTCTTAATTTAAATCACTTAATTTATATTTTAAAATTTCTTCATTTAAACTTTTTCAATCTCACCCCAGTAATTCCACTAAAAGGAGAATCAACAGAGCAAATTTTCAAGAGCTCTGCTCTACTTCCCTTCCTATGTGCATAATTACTCTCCTCCTTAATAATTCCATGAATTGAGCTTTCTCTGTCCAAAGTAATGCATATTATATGGTAATATTTTAACTATTTTGAGTTTGGAATCCTGACCCCAAAACTGTAGTAGCTCCCCCTATTCACAGGGACACATTCTAAGACCCCCAGTGGATACGTGAAACCATAGCTAGTAGCGAACTTGATATGTGTGTGTGTGTTTTCCTAAATGTATATACCTATGATAAAGTTTAATTTATAAATTAGGCACAGTAGGAGATTAACAATGATAACTAATAATAAAATAGAATGGTTATGACAATATGCTGTGATAAAATTTATGTGAATGGCTTCAGGGCCATCACTGAATAAAATGAAGGTTATTTGAACACAAGCAGTGCTGTATCAAGACAGTTGATCTGATAACTGAGATGGCTACTAAGTGACTAAGGGGCAGGTGGAGGACAGATGAGATGATTAGGATATGCCGGACAAGGGATGATTCACATCCTGGGCAGGACAGAGCAAGATTTTATCACACTACTCAGAATGGTACACAATTTAAACTTATGAATTGCATATTCATAAATATTTATGAACGTTTATTTATAAATAAAAAATGAATTGTTCATTTAATATTCTCAGACCGTGGTTGACCACAGGTACTTAAACTGGAAAACAAAACAGGAAAATGAGGGACTACCGTATTAATGAAAATGATTGCTTGATAGCAAATATTGTTTTAATACAAATAATTACCCACGTTAGCAATATTGTTCTCAGTTTCCAATTACAACATTTAGAAGAGAAAATAGATTTCTCACAGTGATGAATAATAAGATTTAATTCATATGCTGTCCTGCATATTTCAGGATATCCTATAAATGGTGAGAATAGAGATAACTGACACAATCCATATTCCTCTTCTTATCTGATAATAGAAATTTACTTAAGGTGACTTTTATGCTAAAAGTCCACATTTCCAAGGCACACTTGCAGCTATGCAAGACCACATGACTATGTTCTGGCCAGTAACATATAAGCAGAAATGTTTCGAGGACCTTTTAGGAGGAACTGGCTTGACTAGAAGAATGGCTCTTTTGTTAACGGATTCAAGAAAATAATATGTTACACATGTTTTTATACACTTAATCTTATTTAGAGGTGTAGACATTCCTAAATGTAACAGACATGATGAATTAATAAATGAAAGAATGAATGAATATAGTAATTGTTTCCTTTGTGTTTGGGTACCATATGCCACATGGCTTATAAACTATGCCAAATATTACTTGTTGGTGCTCAGCATTATCCTTGCCCTTCTAAGTTCTCCCTTGTATGAGACATTTCTCACACTGTTGCCAGCAGTATTCTAACTTTAACTCTACCAATAAGGAGCACTGGTGAAAATTTTAAAAGGAGGACAAGAAGGAGAAATCATGACAGTAGCAGTAACCTTGTAGATATCGGCAAACAACTGATGTGATGAGATGTTATGCCAGCTGTTTCTGGGTGTAAGAAAATTCTGAGACGTGCTGCCCCAGTACTACTAATTCTTGTGTAAACCTCGAAGTCTTTCTTTGTGCACTAAATAATGCATGAAATATCTACACTGTTAGATTTAATTCAAAATTTTATTTCTTTTCCTAGCTGACCATTGAATAAAATAAGACATGAAAACCATGGGAATATACCTAATCAAGTTTGTTTATATATTTATATAATCTGTGTATATATGTATACATAGATGCATATATTTTAGCATGTTTAAATAGTTTGTGAATTGAAATGTAATGACATGAAATCATTTCAGCCTACCATTTTGCAATACATCATGGAAAGTGTATCATATTTGTATACTTCCGAAAAATCATTGCTTCTAACAAACTAGGCTCATAAAAGCCCTTATATAAGCCTTTCTAATTGTCTTCTATAGTAACCTAAAGCAACTTTGTATCTTACTAATCACTTGTTCAGTCTAGTTTTGCTTAAAATATGAGAGGTGTAAGTTTTACATTTTGCTAACTTAGTTTTAGAAAGCTAATATCAAATACATAAGTGTTTCTTCAATAATAATGCACGTTTAACTGAAAAGAAATCCTTATGTTTTACAAAATCAGGCATTAAAAATAATTGGCAACTTAAGAAAATGAAAAGACAAGACCCAATGAGATAAAATCTCTGCAAAACACATATGTGATAAAGGACATATATAAAAAATACACAAAGAACTCTTAAAACTCAATGATAAGAAAACAACTCAATTAAAAATTGGGAAAGATCTGAATAGACACTTCATCAAAGAAGATATACAGGTGAATAATAAGCATAGAAAGTTCAATATTTAATGTCATTGGAGAATTTAAAATGAAAAGAACAATGAGATAACACTACATAGCTATTAGAATGGCTAAAATCCAAAACACTGACAACACCAAATGCTGATGAGGAATGTGAAACAACAAGAGCTCTAATTCATTGCTGGTAGGAATGCAAAATGGTAGAGCACTTTGGCAGACAGTATGATAGTTTCTCACAAAGCTTAGCATATTCTTAACAGTCAATCCAGCAATTACCTCTCAGTTATTTACCAAAATGAGTTGAAAACTTATGTTCACACCAAAACATGCACATGAATGTTTATAGCATCTTTAATCATAATTTCCAAAAATTGGAAACAACCAAGATATCCTTCAATAGGTAAATGACTAAACAAACTGTAGCATATCCATGCAATGGAACAGTATTAAGCAATTTAAAAAATGAGCTATCAAGCCATGAAAAGTCATGGAGGAACATTAGATGCATACTACTAAGTGAAAAAAGCCAGTCTGAATAGGTAACAGAGTCTGTATGACTCTATACATACATTCTGGAAAAGACAAAATTATAGAGATGGTAAAAAGATCAATGGTTTCCAGGGCTTCACCAGGGGAGTAGGGAAAAGGGAGGAATAAATAAGTGGAACACAGGGAATATTTAGGGAAACAAAACCATTCTGTTATGATATACAATGGTGGATACAAGACATTATGAATTTGTAAAAACCCATAGGATTATACAACAATAAGAGTGAACTCAAAACTATAGAATTTAGTTGATAACAAGGTATCAATATCGGTTCATCAATTGTAAAAAGACACCATACTAATACAAGATGTTAATAATAGATGAAATTGCAGAGTAAGAGAGAAGGAGGTATATGGGAAGTTTCTGTACTTTCTGCTCAATTTTTCTGTAATCTAAAGCTGCTCTAAAAAATAAAGTTCATGCAATTATATAAATAACTGGCAAGATTTAGAGAAAAAATCATATTGGGGAAAGATCTAATGTAAAACTTATGCAACTTCACAAGCAGAGCACTACAAAAACATTTACAAACCTAATGAGAATACTGGCACAGTTAAAAATATGTTAAAAATATACATTATAATACATTTGAAACTCTAAAAAATTTAGTTAAGAAAGAATGATGCAAAAGTATAAGAAAAGGTTGAATTATAGAAAAAAGGGAAAATGCACAAAGATTAGAAAAAAACTGTTCAATTTGCATTTCAAGACAGAGCATGTGGCCAAATTGAGCCAAGAGGATGATGGAGTAAATAGGCATTGTATATAAGACAGCTTTTCTGCACAGCTTACTGCTTTCAGTTGTGTTAGAGAACTTAGAATTAAGCTGCTTTTACTTGGCAGTCAAAGCATTAATGTACTGGAGAAAATCATGAATAAATCAATTAATTTTCACTTTTTTTGACATTTCTACTTGCCAATAACTGACTCATATTATAGAAACATAGACTGTAGCAGAATAAACTGCTTTGCTTCTGTTTCTTCAACCCAGAAAAATAACTTAAGCCAATTAAATAGATTATACTGTAGTTATGGCTTATATATTTGTGGAGGTTGTGCCCAAGATACCCTATAATACTCATTAGATTCAACAGTAAATATAGTAGAGGGCTTGAAGTACACTTTAAATGAATCAATTTAAGCCTTATAATCAGTGAATTTAAAACAAATTAAATAAAACAATAGATCACTCTGAATTGAAACATTTAGTGCATTTTTCTTTGAAGAAAAGTTTATCAGCAAAACATAATGTCTCATTTTTGATGGGACTCATCAAATAGACCAGCATTAGGTCATTATCAACACTAAAGCATCATCATGCTCAATTCTCTTATGAGTCCACTTACTTAGATAATTTCTTCACTGTTGACAAAAATTCCACACAGCCATTTTCTAATCAAATGTAATCATTTTATTACTATACACTCTAATTCTATTTCAGCATATTCAGTATTGTTTATTTTCTAGAGATCAGATAGGAAAATGACTCCCTCTGATCTCCAAGGAAATCCGAGGGGGAAAAAATAGGAGTGGTAAAAAAAAATACAGGATTTTAAGCCAGTCAGTATTTAGTTATAAACCTGAGAATGAGAACATGGGTCATTCATTTATAGCAGAAATTTTTAAATCTCTCCTTGCCCTTGGGATTATAGAAGTGGACTGCCAGGCCCATGAATGCCCTGAGTTGTGAGCAAAATTATCTGCATATACGTATTTTTAGGTAGAAGTCATGTATTTTTTTTTTAATTTCAAAATTATTCTTAATCCTCCAAAAAGATTAAAACAACATATGTAGGAAAAAACTATGGGTAGCTATGAATGACACTCAAAATTAGTAGGAATGCATTTTTAAAAAATAAGCAAGTGACTTTGGATATAGCTAAATATCTAAGACCATCTAAAGACAATTATGCATTGGGTTACTTTTTTAATGTTTATAACTAAAGTAATTTACATTTTTTAATCATTTTTAAAGTTTTGCATTTGAAAGTTGTAATATTCAATGTTTGAGTAAATAGCAACATTTCAAATAAAAAAGGCACAGACACATTTAAACATTTTAGCTCAGAAAGAATAATCGAACTTCAGCCAGGCAAAATGTACATTTACATGAAAAGCTGAAAGTAACATGTTTGTCTAATAAGTTTAAGAGACAATCTTCCACTATAGAAAACTTGAGAGCAAGAAGTCAACTGGAGCCAGGGTAATAAGAATTGATAGCAAGCAAAATTTTTCTTTTCAAAGAATCCTGAGTTGACTTGTTAGAGAAATTCTTACTTTCAGTTCCTTTGTAACATCTTTCTAGAGGCTATTCATTAGAGTAGAGCTGTCATGATCTTTAAATTTCTATAGTTACCATGTCATCTAACAAGATAGATAATTAACACCTCTACTCTGTGACATAATGAAAAGTTCTAGTCACATCAGAGACATTATTTATAGTGTATAGAATTAGAAAGAGGAAGCAAAATGTTTAGAAATAAATCATATATGTAGTTATATAAATTAAAATTTTCTTCTGATAGCTTAACATTTACTATTTAGTTATAGTAAATTATACTTTTTATAGTTAATGAGGTAATCTTCTTTTCTATATTGTAGTACCTTGTTAAAAACAAATTTATACAACAACCATGTATACCCACCCAGTAGTCAAATTCTTTTGCCAAAAAGTAGAGAAATGAATGTATTTATTTACTTAATTTTTATTTATTTGCTTCATTTATTATTTTATGAGGACAGATAATTAAAAATAAAATAATATACCAATACTTGAGAAAACAAAATTGCAGCAGTCAAGGCGATGGAGGAAAAAAACACAAATATAAGGACCTTAAAGTCTTATATAGTTACTCATTTGTAACTTTTAATTTAATTCTGACATCCCTGGTAACTAAAAGAAAAGACGAATGTGGTTAGTTACATGATATACATTCTACATAAAAAGAGAAAACATCACTTCTCTCAGGATGGTTTAAGTAAGGAAAAGGAGTGTGTGAGTTCATTTCATGAAATAGTATTTCAGAAGGATGTTATATAGGAAATACTAAGTGATGTATTGGTCAAGTCTTTACTAACAACCTTATAGCAGGCTCAAAGCAGGTTGTGTAAGCCAAGGGTTGTTTTATATAGAATGTTTGTGTATAAGCTAAAAATGTAATGTCAAAACATAGTAAAGGCAATTCTGCTTGAGGGAGGTCTAAGTAATGCTAACCTCATATTTACCTTTTCCTTCTTATATTCTGGATTGCTCTGAAAATAAATTTCAGATGCTCCAGAAGTATATGTTAACCACATGTTCTTTAGAAAAGCATTAAAATATTTCATATCTTTCCACAACTTTTTTTTAAAAAGTTGGGCAGCAGACATTGGCAAGAACACAAAATGACAGGTATTCTAGGTTTTATTCTATTCTTCATTACTTCTTTAGTAACAGAACAAAATATAAATTATTAATCTCTCTGCTTCTCTAGAACTTGCCAAGTTGTTTTGCAATGTATCAAGGGCAGAAACAAAACTTCATCTATTTTTGTATCACAGCATCTAGCAAAAGATGTGGAAGGAACATAATGGATTTTTAATCCATTATGCTTTCCTGAATGAGTCACTTTGTAGACTTTTCAGGGCATCACCCTTGTTCATACAGTTTGAAAAGGTCAAGGTCATACACCAACTAACACCAAGGAACCCAATTTATAGTCAAAACTTTCCTTTGGCATCAATTCAAAAGCATTAACTAAAAGCATTGTATTAAGTGATATAGGTATGGATTTTTTAAAACACCAGAAAAACATCAAGAGGAAGCTTCAAAATCTAAGTGTATGTGTATTATGTCAATGACATGGCAGATCAGCATTCATTCAAATAATCTATGAAACAATGACCCTAACACACTTTCTAAACTGGATAAGAATTATGTCTCCAACATCCAGATTTTTTAAATCAGTGTCATGAACTTTTACTACAGAACCATATTTAAAGTCATAAAATGATAAGTCAGTTTTCCATTTTGATAAATTCTTGAAGTCCCATGTATTAAGAGCAGAATCATGTAACTTAGTCTTACTTCCTTGAACTGGGTGATTGCAGATCATAGTATAGAAAAAGAGTAGAGTAAACTACAGCATGTGTCCAGAAAATGTCAAAATTGAGATCAAATGATCAAATTCATAAACAGTTTGTTAATATTGTGCAAACAAAATGGTTAAACCCTAAACTTATTTGAATAGAATATTCTTGCAACCCTCTAAAAACATTTATAAAATAATAGGTGGGAAAAAATGATCTACTTTCCCATACTCTGAGTGACTGCATTGCCCTAGTACAATATCCATAGCACCTTGCTACTTGAAGTGTGATTCTTAGAGTGACAACCTCTATCTCATATCATCTGGCATATTGTTAGAAATGCAGCACCTGAGACTCAACCTCACATTTACTAATTGAGAATGTGCATTTTTGCAAGATCTCCAGAGAATTCACTTGCACATTAAATTTCAAGAAGCACTGTTCTAGCACCTAGTACCGAAAAAAGAATATGAACTTTTGTAAGCTTAAAAAAAAGTCGGTGATACCATGGCTATAATCATGTCACTGAAAGAAGATATTTCTACTTTTTTTTTTTCTCAGTGGGCAGTTAGTTCACCTATATTATAGGATATTTACTAGTTTTTAAATGAAAAAGAATAACCTCTTTTTTTAGCAGTCTTGTATAAACTCCAAGTTATTTATTGTTTATTTTTGAAATTTTCTAAATTAGTAAAAGTCTTATAAAGTTTGTCTTCACTTTATTATTGAACTATGACACACCTTTACCTTATGTGTTTTCGGTATTTTTTACGTGAAGGATGGCCCAATTTTGTGTCTACATTTTCCCCAATCTCTGACAATTTAATAATCCACAAGGTCAATAATTACGTTTTTAAGGAATCTACAGGTGTTTGCAACTTGTAGGTTCTGGATATAGTACTCAAACATGAATAAGATTGGAACCTTATAACTGGAGAAAGACAAGATCCCACATAAGGATGAGGGAAGATATTTTTGTTTTTGTTCTGTTTCGCTTTCAGTGTAGTATAAACTTGGATTCTATAAATTCAACACTGTTTAGAAAATGTGTCTTGGAACCGCACGTACAGGCTTTATCAGAGCGTTCCAGCTCCTGTGTGCAAGCTAGGATTTACTACGTAATTTTTCAGCACTACGGACAGCGCCTAGGCACCTACTCGAAAGAAAGGGAAGGGATCCGGTTGGATTTGCGTAGAGGAAAAAAGGTACAGCACGGAAAAATAACTCCAGATGCCGCATGCAGTCCCCAGTTAAACCTTTCACTCTGGTCTTTCCTGTATCGATTGAGAAGAAAGATTTAAGAATTTAGCATCTACTCCTCGAATGAGACTGCGGTCACGCAGAACAGCAAAATGCCCGAGGCACAGCTGCTAATGCAGCGAGGAGAGGAAAACAAGGATTTTAACAATAAATTAATTAAACTCCCAGTGCCTTAGAAAGCGAAATTGGAGGTGAACTTCGACTGCTAACGTGCAGGTTGTGATAGGAGTGAAAATGAGCCCCTACCTTTTTATTTATATTTTCTTCTTTTTGGCAGAACTGAGGCATAAAGCCTGTTGCTGCTGTAGCCGATTCCCTTCCCCCTCTCATTTCCCACCTCGTCTCTGTCTCACATACACACAGTCAGACGCCCGCACATACACACGCACGCGCGCGAGCAAATGTTTACACACTGCTACATCGAAGAAATTCATGCACATTTCCTTGCAAATACACTCGCGCGCGCACACGTAATTCGCGAGCGTCCACGTCCTCTGCCTCTCACCGACAGATACAGACATTTACACACGTAGGCCAGGAAAGCGCTAACCACCGTCCTGTGCCTCCACGCAGGTTCCCAGGACACGCCTTTTACATTATTACTGAACCGATCAGCGACCACAGACAAATCTGCCAACACTTAAGTCTACTCGCTGGATTTCATCTCCATGGCAACAAGCATGGAAGGTGAGACAACCTTGCCTGAGAAGTAACTTTCTCCCCCTACCCTCTGCATTTAACTGGCAGGGTTCCAGTGCAGGTCCAGATAAAAAGACTATCCACATTCTCTTGTATTTCTGAAACTGGGAAGCTAGAATGGAGGTGGGGGGAAGGAGCTTGCAGGTCTGGTGAGTTCAAATTCTAAAGGAGAAAGAGCCCTAATGCTTCCAGCAGCTGTCACTGCTGCTGCTGCTGCCGCCGCCGCCGCTGCTGCCCCAAAGAAACAATAACAACAAAAAACAAAAGAGAATCTGTTGTGTGTGTGCTGTCAGTTTGCTGATGCTTCTCTCATAATGTTTTGTAAGATTTTCCATGCTTCTTCAGTTTAATATGTCCAAAGGGAACTGGAGACAAACAGGGCAGAATGATAATGACAGTCTAGGTTTCTCCAGTGAGACATTTTGAAAATTTTCAGACAAGGTTTTCAAAGCTTTGAAAGGAACGAATGTCAGTCCTTGAGGAGTCATCCAAAGATTCTCTTAAGAAGGAAATTCCCTTAAGGTTGAAATCCAAAAGTTTGAGGAGTGGATTCTGGCAGATCAAGTTGTTGGATCCCTGGGAAGGCCTGAAATTTATGCACTTCATCATGATGAAGACACCTGGGTTTGTGATTTAAGGTTTTTCTTTGATTCCAACACATTCTATTCTAATGATTAACTAGCTCTGTGTATATGTGGCCTCAATAATGTTTCTTTTACCTCTTTACTTTTCATGAGATTTAATAACCTTGATATATGATGGGAAGTGTGTATGTGTGTGGGGGGGAGGATTCATTATTTTTTAAGCTTAAGGGTTTTCTTATATATCTCATTCCATGAAATTATAAAATTAATTTTATTAGCATTAGAGATTATTATAGCTAATAACCAATACCAAAAAAGTTTCACCCAGAACACCATATTCCACTATAACTGTTATTTCAGACTTACTGTTTAGAATATCATTAATGAATACATAAATAGTAAAAAAAAAAACCTGTTGATTAAAATAAAATACAGTAGATTCTTTTTTAAAAAATAAACACTTTTTAATATTGGTTCTGCAATTGATCATTGCTGCATGTAAATTAAATTATTATGTTTCTGAAAAGTGAATTTTTATATCCCTAGTCAGTAAACTTATTTCATAGAGGAAACAAATATCAAATACAACATTCATGTTTATGAAAAGCTGTGTATCAGGTATAAAAATACTGTTATATTTGCTTGACTACTCACAATGGTATGATTTGTAAGACTTACCATAGAAGATTTTATTTATTTAATAACTACAGAACAGCTCAGTGCAATTTTAGCCTTTTGGTACCTACAAGTATACCCTTAACCCAATCCTATGACTTGTCAGGACCTAGAGATCCCAGTTTCTTACAATTTCCACGAAAGAAATTATGTGCTTTCAGCTCAATTTATAATTTCTGAAGTACCTAAACATTTATTCCAGTGAATATGGCTGCAGGAAATATTTTATCATTTGCAGTAGTATTACAAAAATGTAATAAATACTTTAATAATAACATATACAGACCCTGATATTTAAACTGTACAATGTTGATAATTTTTTTTTGTATATGGTGTAACGTGTTTAAAATAACTTTACCACACAATTTTACATTCAGTTCTTTTTTTGGAAATGTCATTTCTTTTTTTTTTTCAACTATTTGTTTTCTCATAAAGGTTTACTTATTAATGGTTTTGTAGCTTTATGGTCTAAATTTCTCTCATTTTTCTTTCATTTTCTATTTCCCAGTAAAAAATAAATTAAGATGATGTTTTCCTTCTGAGGCAGGCATTAAGATGTCTGTTGTGCAGAAAAAATCTGCTGATTCTTTTTGCTTTCTCATTTCTTCCAGAGATTAGAGAAACTGAAAATATATCTTTCACCCACAGTTGTTGAGTAGTTTAAGATACTTATTAATCATGAAGAAATCAGTATTGTAACTGAAGACATATTTATTCCTAGCAATATTTTGTTATTAACATTATATCATACTCTATATCAATAAAAAGGTGCAAAGCTCAGCACACTTAGCAGTATATTCTCAAAAACATTAGACTTGATGTTGAAATGAGTGAAATTGTTTACTTCACAGAGCAAGTAAAATTGTTTACTTCACAGAGCAGGTAAAATGGAAAGTCCGGATAAATGTTTGAAAAATTTAGGCCTGACATACTGGTATTTCAACTGTTACATATACGGCTTAAATTACCTAGAGCATCTGTTTGCAGAACATATTGTTAGGCAATTGCTTAACTTTTTACTTATTTGCTTATGTAGACACAGCCTGCAGCAATAGCCAGACTTTCTTCAACCTTGAAAACTACCCTTTCCATTGTTCTCATTGACCTGTATTTTGTTTTCATTTTTACTTTTAGGTAGAATTTTAAGATTAATAGAAAAGTCTAAGTTTTTCCTTTTACGATGTTAATAAAACATCTGTTCTTTCTCAACCCAAAGTTTTTGTTAAAAATGGAAATTTCTTAGTTCTTTAAACCTCAAATGAATTTACTTGTCTCTACTTTTAAAACCTGAATATATAGTTATGTCTTTATTATTAAAAGTAGTTAACTTAATGATTTAAACTTCTGTACTATTAACTTTTGTGCAAGTAAAACTTCTTTTCTGTCATTTTATTTACTACCTGATTCCATGTTCTCTCTACCCAATATTTCTAAACCCTTTTCAATTTAATGTCTATCTTGGACATTCAACTGAATTATTTTAAAAGATGAAAAAATTCTGAATGGCAAATCCAAATCCCTGTTTTTCAGTGTGTTGTACCCATTACCACTGCAGAATTTGACAGTTTATCCACACCTTTTAGAAACTCTAGCCTCCTTTGTTCTGGGTAAGAACTTCTTACTATACATTTACTCATGTCTCTGATCACTTCATATACAACTCAACTAGCAGATCCCATTTTCTCTTTGTAATAGAAACATTTATTGAGGCTTATTGCTAGGCTTCTTCCATCTTCAATCCTCTCTAGTACCTGCACATAGAACCTTAATGGAATTACAACAAAATTGCCTTCTGAGTCAATCCAGAACAAGTAGATCTTGCTTCTTACAGGATAACACTTCAAACATTTGAATATGACTATTGTTTTCTTGATCTTCCCTTTTCCTGACAAATCTCAGCAGTTCTTTTTATCTCTTAAATTTTGATCTGTGAAGTTTTGATGCTACTACTGGACTCTCTCCATCTTAGATGCATTCTTCTACACAAACTTTATTTGACAATAATATTCTCCCCAGTAGCAATTTTATGCTGGAAAAAATAATCTGTATTAATTTATTTAAAACTGCCTGTTAAAGAAGGTGGTTCCATAGTGTAGTGGTTAGCATGTCTGCTTTACACCCTGAAGGTCCTAGGTTTGCACCCTAGGTGGAGCCATGGACCATACCCCCAGGACCATACTCCAGGTACCATAATCCGGGGACCATATCCCGGGTGCACGCTGCAAGCATGTGGGAGGAGGACTGGCCTTCAGAGATCCAGTTCTTAAGAGGAAACAGCAACATCCATAGGTCAGAGGTAGAAGGGGGTGGGGATTAAAGAGGGAGAAAAATATAATATAAAATAAAATAAAATAAAATAAAATAAAATAAAATAAAATAAAATAATAAAATAAAATAAAATAAAATAAAATAATAAAATAAAATAAAATAAAATAACTGCCTATTAAAAAGTGTCTACTATATGCCAGATATCAGTACCACTAATTTGCTCAGTCCAAAACAAAACTCTTCATTTACTTTCTAAATTTATATTTATTCATATTTCTTTTATTTTGGTTAATGGAAGCACTATCATTACATTTGCCCAGGCTTAATGGAGTAGAGTCATCTTTGATGCCTCTCTCTTCATGACCCACTACATTCCATCAGTTGCCAAATCCTAAACTTCATAAATATCTACTTCCTAGTCCAGGCCCTCAATGCTTCTCACTTGGACCATTTATTTTCCATGATGCCAGCTCCCTGAAATCTATAACTTCAGTCTCATCATCAAACCACTTAGACTTTATGCAAATAAATTTCAAACTCAACCTGATAGTTAAGATATTTCACAACTTAGCTTCAACCTACCTTTTCAATGTTTTGTTTTTCATACTCTCCTTTGCTTAGACCAATTGCTCACTACCCTCTGAACAAATCAAACACTTTTCTTTCTCCATATTTATTGTCATACTGTTTTCTTCTCCATATACCTAAATCCTTTGCATTTCAAGATGCAGCTCAAATACAATCTCTTAAAAAAACAACACTTGCTTCATCTCTAAATGAGTGAAATCTCTGTTTCTTCTAAATTTATTTATTCTCTTTTAATATCTTTTTTCATCAAGATGTTGAAGATAATATCAACCCTGTATTGTTGTTATAGAGAGTAAATAAAATAACACATATAAAGCAGTGTTTGGTACACAGCATATGTAAGTACATATTTGTCTCCTTTGTAGAAGTCTCCACATTTTTATTCTTGTTTGTTCATTAATCCTCTCCCTTACAAGTTGGAATCTCTTTAAGTGGAGAGGTCCATGTCAATTAGAACACAGAAGCAATTTAATCAGTATTTTAGCATAGAAGTATAATGACTACATACTACTTTACATAAAGCCTGACCAATGAGTAAAAATAATATTATTTTCTATCATTTTACTCCATTCAATCTAAGACAGCATTTGCTTTTTCTAGTAAACACTTCACATCTTTGGCTCATATTGACTTTTGATTAATGCAACTTTCATTTTCACAATAACTTCCAAGTTGTTTCCTCAGTCTGGGGTTGCTATATCTCACTTCTTCCCACTTAAATACAGAACATTAGAAGGGTTTTCATTTAATTTTATGTTCTGGTTTCAATCCAGAATTTCAATCATCAGAATTGTCTTGAATTTTGATTCAGTCATATAGTTTTCAGCCTAGCTTTGTGCCAAATTTAATAATTATAACTTCAACATCTTTCGTCAAACTAGTGACTGTTGAAAAACACTGAAAACGATATAAAGAGTTAGACTTCTGTGAAACTACATTGGAGAGCTGTCCCTAATCACAGAGACCAATATTTATTAGGGCATGTCCGAGAAATATGAATTCGCATAAAATTATTATTATCCAGGCATATCTCACCATCTTTCCCAAAAACATATCATGGGAAACTGTTAAATGCATTGCTAAAATCATTAAACCATGTCCATAATATGTCCCTGATTCTTCATATTAGTAGTAAATTTTCCAAAAAGGAAGCAAATTTGGTATTACATCTTATTTAACTCAAGTTAATTCTTAGTGACTTCTTAAATGCTGCAAATTATCTATTAAGTAATTCATTATAGACTTGTGACAAAGATTAATTCCAAGTTACCAACATTTAATTTTCACAATTTCCCATTACTCTTTCTGAAAATTGAGACATTTGTTCCCATCCATACTTTCTGGCAGCATTCTCATGGTCATGTATGTCTCAAAGGCTTTGAAATGCTTCTGTAGATGCAAATTATAAATCACCTTATCCTGGGACTTTTAACACATCTGATGTGGCTAAACAATATTCTACTACATTCTTGTCCCTTTTATTGTTTTTTTTTTTTACCATTTCTAAAGATCTTCCATTTTCCATGGATTAAAAATACAGAAGCATATTAAGCAGATCTGCTTTTTCTTTGTCATCTGATACCATTAAACCATCTTGCATAAATAGGGTGTTTAATTCTTCATTAGTCAATTTCTTGATCTGAACATATTGCATATGAAATCCTCCCACCTCAAAGACTTTGCAATAGTTGTTTTGTTTTCTCAAACTTAATGTTCCTTCTCCAGATATTTTCAAGGTGGCTCTCTTCTGGACATCAGTCATGTTGGAGGTTAAATGTTATCTCCGTACGAAGGACTTTTCTGACTTCTTTAATTAGACAAGTGCCCTTTATCTACCATTATTCTCTTTCCTCTTAACTTGCTTTGCATTATTTCATAGCATTTATGATTACCTGACGTAATATACAGAGAAAGATGATGGATTAGAGAGCTAGATAGACAATTTTAAAAATAATTTTGTCTTCACCACCAGGATCTAACATTCATTACAGCAGGTATACAGTACTATCTAGTTTACCACTATAGTCTAGCACCAAGAACAGTGTTGACACACAACACATATTCAATACATATTTTTCAGTGATTAAAGTATTATTGCTATGTTCATTACTATATGCTTCCTTAAACTCATTCAGTTCTTTACATACTTTCTGACAGTTATCCCTAAAGTTTTTGGTCACTTCTCAGCATTAGTCATAGGTATACTGCATTTCTTCTAAATTTGTACCAATAATAGAGAGCCAAAGAGAGTTTATAAATTATGCTTAAAGCCATGAAATAACCATCTATCTATTCCCCCAAGATAGAATAAAAAAATGATGACTTTAATTATTTACTAACAGTGGTTCTGTACATCCATTTATAGTACTCTTACCTGATTCCAAAATACATTGGAATATCTAAGCTAAATATCTTTAAAGTATTTTACCCTTCTTAGCTAAGGGTAACTGGAGCAGTCAAGTAATAAATTGAGCAGCAACAGAAGAAGAATTAATATTTATACTAGAGATCTTAAGCTAACCAAAGTCACTGCAACTGAATACAAAATTTAACTCAATTTCATGGTGGTTAACACCAAAATAATATGATGGCTACATATCTTTCCTCATATTATAAAAGACAACTTACAAGGTTTTAAAGAAAGATCTGCTTTCTCTACTTTTGAATACTACAAATCATGTGAATCCTTTGGCGAATGCTATATTAATCAATCTGATATATAAAAAAAAACAGCCACACTGAACTCATTTCAAACTTAAATTTTTTAAAACCAGAACTTTATTTATCAAAAATTATATTCTTTAATAAATTTAGTTTAATTCAATTCAAATATTTATTGAATACCTACATTATGCCAAGAAATGTAACCACTACTTAAGAAGTAGTTATTTTTCCATTAAAAATGATAAGTGCCTCAATTCACAGATTATCTAAGACTCTAAGAACAACATTATCTGATACATGTTATACAAATTATAATATAAAATATCTCTAACTAGGAAGATACCTTGTTTTAACTTAACAGTGACAAACGAGCTGGATGTTTTATTGCTACAGCTAGAAAATACCTCTTGTTTGTTTGTTTAGTCAGTTGGTGGATTTTAATAAGAATAACAGGCTCTGGTGGATTAATCACTGGCTAAGAGCCAACTTACAAAGACTTAACTTTTCTAATGATAAGCTAACACTCTGTGTCATTATCTAATTATAATTTTTAAAAACACATAAATAAATTTAGCTGATATCATAACTATACTCAACTTAGGCTATTTCTACAGAACGGCAAAATAAACTAGTTGAAAAATGTACAGATCCCCAATTGTTGCACATCGGGATTCTCAGAAACCAGACTCTGAGAAAGAGTAGTGTGTAGTATGTTTATTAAGTAGGTCCTTGGGCTCAGCCCCTGTGGAAGAGCGGGTAGTTATACAGAAATGGGCAGAAGTTGAGCTGTGATTTAGAACCAATGACAGCCTCAGTTTACTCTATGTAGAACTCTAGAGCTAGAATGATTCCATCAGAGTTGTTCCCCTTTGAATCAAGATGGCCAGGCCTTGTTACTCTCACATCAGTCATTGTAAACGGTCTGCACTAGGAAATGGCTTGATCTTGGTGAGGCAGCTCTCTCCTATCAAGGCAATCTATTAAAGGGGCCAGCAGTTGAAGACTATCTGCTGGCAGCACTTCCAACTGCTGGCAACAAATCCTTCACTGAAGGGCATCTGCTGGGCACATCACAGTGACCACCAGTAAACCACCTTTATTGCCTCCTCTCACCCACATACCTCCTGAAATATTCTAATGCTATGGCTCTACTGAGAAACTAAATTAAACCAGTTACTTGGCTGAATCAGTCAGTTAACTCGACAAATGTTTGGTCCAGAATCTCAAGTAAAAACATCCTGCTTTTCAGTTTCTCCACTCATTAAACAGTGTATGGATCTCACCAAAAAGACCTTTGATTGATAAAATCAATAAAATTAGAGATTTAGTCAGAAAAAAATTTCTTATTAAGTTCCAAGGTCATTAGATATTCAGTCTAGTTTCCTATGTCTTCTACAGGATAAATAATACAACAAGAATTCAATCTTCAGAAAAATCACTCTGAGCCACTTAGGTGATACTAAATTTTAAAAAAATACATAAAAAAGTATACTCACTATACCATACTTGTTGGGAGCAGAAAAGTTATTTAGTGGAAAGAAATTCAACAAGGGAGTTTAAAACAGTACTTTTTCCTTTTATTAAAAAAAAAAGTCAAGTAACAAGCAGACCAAAGATGTACCAAACATTTCTGACACTTAAGGTTTGAAAATAAAGCTCCTGCATAATCTAAGCAATTATAAAATAAAATATAATTTGACATTAACTGCTATATTAGTTGGTAAAAAGTTCTGAAAGTTACAAGGCTTATTCTTATTCACTACTCCCTTTCTCCACTCCTCGCCTTCCAAAAATCTGAAGGGCCAGTCATTTTAATAAACATAGTTCTTAAAAATTATCAGAAGATGCAACAACAAAACATAAAAAATGAAAGAAAATTACAACAAAATGAAAACACTAATGATTATCTATCATTCTCAGTTATTGGATGGGAAGCTATTTGATAACAGTCCTTTCAAGAAGGGTGGCTGTGAATTAATAACCATTGATCAATTAACTAATTCTAATTTTTATTAACATTAAGACATCCGTGGTTTTTTTTTTTTGCTTCAACACACACCTTCTCAATACTTTTGTTATAGTTTTAGAATCTCAGTATAGTAGCTTATGAGTGAGAATCTGATTGGCAGGGAACTGAGGATTTTGCCTTGAAGCTATATCTTCATAGAAAATACACTGTTTAATTTGAATTTTGTGTTTATTTAGAGTGTTCTGAAAGCTAATGGAGGTGGTGGAGAGATGGCTAATGGTCCACAGCTACTGCTGCTTGTTATTTGCAAGTTGATAAATGGGGTACTGCCCTTACAAACAAAATTTTTTTCAAAAAATTTCTTTCTTTGAGAAATTGACATGTAATGTATGGAGTAGTAGTAGAAAAGAAAATATAAAAAACATAAATCTAAAAGCTAAGGGGTGAAAAAGAGAGAAGAGATTAAAAGAGTTAGAATCTGTATCAGACAAAATAACACTGGACACAGAGCTTGAAACATGGATTTTAGAGAATTTCACCAGCTCACCTCCAATAAATATTTATGGTATCATCTATACATGGGGAAATTAGATGACAATTCAGACCAAAGAAACAGTAACTTAACCACTTCACAATGCTTTTGATTAAAAGCTTTTAGGGTTAATTTTCAATATTTACCTTTATTCTTGATTTTATATTTAGTGTATATAGATTATATAGATGCAGTTTCATGTGTTCAGAAAAGCAATTCTGTAATTACCATAATAAAAATAGCATCACCAGTGCTAATTTGATCCTGATTTATATCTAATGTTTTCAAACATTTGTGAGTTTAGAGGGTTTGAAAAATGCCAGATTTTATAAAACAAGTACCTGCCTAATACCACTAAACTGAATCCAATTTTATATCTAGGCCAAGAGGGGACTCCAGTTGGAATTCTGAAGAACCACAATGATGTGACAGTGAATAATGAGTAGTACCTACTGTGGCAACTCTTCAGCTAAGATGAGTGTCAACGAAGTATCAGCTTTCTCATTGACTCTGGAGCAAAAAACTGGCTTTGCTTTTGTTGGACTTTTGTGTATTTTCTTGGGACTTCTTATTATCAGATGCTTCAAAATCCTTCTAGACCCGTATAGTAGCATGCCGTCCTCTACATGGGAAGATGAAGTTGAAGAGTTTGATAAAGGGACGTTTGAATATGCACTAGCATGACAGCACCAGCTTTACGGTTTTTAGTGTTATGTTTTGGGACACATGTGGATATACTTGTAATTATTTTGAGTGTGCAAGAAAGAGGCTCATTTCATTCACTAATAAACTAATGAATTCAATTACAATGTGTGGTTAATTATCCACCATGCTGTGTAAATACTAAACTATTGTTAGGTTTTCTCACTTTCCTCTGTCCCCCAAACTGAGGTTTCTAATGAATAGAGCAGAAGGAGCACTCCAGCCACATATACCATCTCTGTTCTTATCTCAACCATCTGCCTTAAATCTCTGCTTCCTTTTTGTGCTAATGAACTGTGAAGAAACTTACTGCTTCTGCCTTTTTGCAACACACCCAGACATCCTCTACTCATTCCCAGTGCCAGCCCTGCTAGCGTTAAAGAATTGGGTATCTTAAAAATAAGAGACCTTCAGTCCAAATAATAAGTCGAATATGATTTTCTTAATAGCTATAATAATAGCCATTGGTCAAAAAATGTTAACAGGTGGAAAAAAATCTCACAAAACTAACACACAAATCCTACAAGTAACCACAGGCCCTAAAGGGCCCCAAATCTCACAATGCCCTTCTAGTTATTGTGCTTTGAGAATCTCTTGCAAATAAACCCCTTTAGCTTGGGATCCAAACCAGACCTGCTTTGTACTTATACTTTCTCCTATTTCATTTTTATAATCAGCACAAAAAAAAAAAAAGGGAGTTTCCAGCATGATCTAGTGGAAAGAAAGCTTTTCCAGAAACAAGAAATCCAGTCTCCACCCTGCCACCTTTAGAGCAATGCAAACTTGGTTGGGTCATCTAATTTCTGTGGACTTAAGTGAGGGAGCTAACTAGAGGATTTTAAATGTCCCTTTCAATCCGAGTGTCCTATGAACTCTACACACATGCTGGAAACCCAGAGGTCTGACATGAACGAGGACTTATGATATTATGAAAATATTTTTTGTTTAAGAGCCTAAACTCAGAGATTTGATTTCCAATGTTGGCCCAGCCAACATTGACCTAGAAAGTTACCTAAGGAGGACACTTAGTTTCCACATCTGCAAAACAAGGATAAAGAAACCCATCCTGAATATCTTGCAGTACTGTTGAGGGGACCAAGTGACATAATGAATGTGAAAGCAAATTGAAAACTGTAAAATCCATATTAAACATACTTCATTGGTAGTAGTAATAAAGGTTCTCAAACCTTAAGAAGCAATATTTTATTGTAAATTATTTAACCTCTCCAGTCTTTATTTGATAAGTGAAAAGATAGAATTATATAATTCTTAAATTTTTCCCAACCACAAAACTCTGCCTCTCTATGATCACTGAATGGAAGAATAACAAAAAATAAATAAATACAAAAATAATTCTGTCTTAAGAACACATAACTATCAAACATAACAAAAAATGATTAATATTTACTGATAGTTAACATTAAATTAGGTGTTTTCCATTTATTATTTGATTTAATACTCACATTAATCCTTTGATTTTAGTATCACTCTATTTTATATATAAATTTCACAGATGAAGAATGGAAGTTGAAAGAGACTAACTTCCCAAGGTCACCAAGCTAGGGAGTTGTTGTGTTAGAAATTGAACTTGAGCAATCTAATGTCAGAGTCCTTGTTTGTAAACATCCTGCTATACTCCGACATTGTCTTTAACTCTTTTACATATCTTACAAATATAGTTGCTGCTCAGGTCTATGACGTTCCATAACCAGTTGTCACAGTGAGGTTCCCTGATACTTTCTATCTCTTAGTAGATTTAGAACATATCAGTGTTGGCTCTGGATCTTCTGGAACAAACCCATATCTCAACAACACTCTTTGAACCCCAGTAAATACAGGAGTGTCAGCTGGGACATCTTGTAACCTGTTAGTAATTTGATCCAAGAACACACCTCATTGAGCCATATCAGTTGGACACACTGAAAGTTGTATATGCCAGGACAATAGGCATCTCCTTTGTGACTCAGGCCTTTAAAGTACTCACTAAGATAAGTGTTCAAGTACCAGGTGCTCCTTTTATCTCCCATGAAAGTCACCCACCAAGACCCTCCATTTTGATGACTAGAACATAACAAGACCAGATCTTTATTTCAAAATGAAAAAAAAAAAAAAACCCAAAACCGGAGAACAAGAAACTTCATGAAGTGTGAGCATTATTTATGAAAATTTAACATCCTCAAGCTTTTTCAGATATCATCAACTTCACCATAATATTATTTCAATCCCTCTAAAGAGAAATATTCTTTTAACCAAAAGTGACTTCATCCATGACATTTATTCTTGGCTTATAGTGTGCCTTAGACTTTTGGGGGAGAGGGGAAAAAAGAGAGTTCTGCATTTGTATTTTTAGAACAAGAAACAATAAGAAAGATATAAAAGGCTGGTTATAGTAAATATAATATAGAGATTTCCTGAAATGCTAAGCCTTCCAGGAATAGATGTCAAATGTCATAGCCGGATTATCCCTTAGCTGCTCTTTCTCAAGAACCCTGCCAGGGAGGACAAAAAGAAAGATAAATAAAGGAGTATACCTTCACAGTTTCCTCTTGTTACCTTACACACCTGTCTGAAATACCCACTAAATACCTGTCTGAATAAAAATGGCTGCTTGATATAAGACCAAGATTAAAATGAATTCACACTATATTGTAGTCAAGCAGTCAGTCAGCAAGGGAAAAGGAAATTGACCACTATCAAAGGCGTTGAGTCTTTGGTAGAGTAAAAAGGTTAAGAAATAAATAGATAGGTTATACAGTAATTCTATTATTTTTTATTATAGTCATATACAATATTATGTTAGTTTCAGGTATACTAATAGTGATTTTGCATTTATATACTTTATGATGTGGTCACTATGATATCTCTAATAACCATCTTTGTCACCATACAAAATTATTATAATATTATTGACTATATTCCCTGTGCTGTATATTACATCCCCATGACTTATTTATTTTATAAGTGGAAATCTGTACCTCTTACTTCCCTACACCTTTACATCCATCCCCCAACACTTTTCCTCTCTGTCAACCAACATCTTCTGGATATATCCCAAAGAATTTAAAACAAGATCTCAAAGAGATATTTGTACACCCATTTTAATCTTGGACTTATATCAAGAAGATAAAATTGGAAGCAACCTAAGTATCCATCGATGGATAAGTAGTCATGGTATATACATACAGTGGAATATTATTCAGCCTTAAAAAGGGAGGAGATTCGGCAATATGCCTACAACATGAATGAACCTAAGGACATTACGCAAAGTGAAATAAGCTAGTCACAAAAAGTAAAAATACTGTATAATTCAACTTTCATGAGGTATTTAGAGTAGTCAAAATCATAAAAACAGAAAGTATAATGTTGGTTGCCACAATGGGGGAAGAACAGGGAGTTATTGTTTAAGAGGTATAGAATTTGTTTTATGAGATGAAAAGATATATAGGGATGGACGGTAGTGATGGTTGCACAACAATGTGAATGTATTTAATATTACTTAACCCTACACTTAAAAATGGTTAGGATGGTAAATTTTATATTAAGTGTATTTTACTAAAACCAATAACAATGAAAAACCTGCCTAGCACCATACCTGGGACACAAAATATAATAAATGTCTGTTCTCTAACTGCCCCCCACCCCCAATAAATAAATAAATAAATAATAGGTAGGCTCTTAAAAGAGGTCATCATTGAGGGAAGAGTTGAAAGAAAGGGAGGGAGATGAGAGGTGGCAGAAGTAACTGCAAGTAAGCCCACAGCTCCTTTCTATAAGCAAGTTAAAACAATCTCAAATACCATTTTCTGCTTTCAAAGTATAGCAATTATATTTTGCAGCGCATACTGAACAACAGGAGGTCACTCAGAATCATGTGATATAAGATGATGGAATTCAATTCATTTAGGGACAGTGAATAGGACTTGTTTTGGGTCCCAGCCTCATCTCAGCTAATTGAAATAACCACTCCCTCCCAGCTAAATCTGAAATGTGACTAATTCACATGACTGACTACCTTTCATATGGGGAGTCAGAATCCTTTGCAGAAAAGAGACAAATGCCTTGTACCAGTGGCCTTTAAGCACAGAAAGAGTTATAGGTAGAGACTTATAATTCTTCCTCTATATCTGATACAGCCCATGACATTAGCCTACTGATTAACATGACACTTCCCAGACTAAGAGCATCTAAGGGGTTTTATTTAGGTATCTCTAGACCCCTTCTACACTCTAGAATCTGCTCACTAACCTATCTTTCCCCCTATTTTAATAGGCACAGATGTGACTAAGTAAAAGGTCACCAATTATAAATATTACTAAAATAGTAAAAGCAAGTGCTAATTGTAAACTAAGTATCAATGGGTGCTGTTCTAAACCCTATACATAAATTGACTCACAATAACTCTACAATAGGTAGGTACCATTATTATCCACAACTGCATTTTACAGATAAAAACAAAAACAAAATTAAGGCCAGAGAGAGACTGAGTAACTTGCCAGAGATCACACAGATAGGAAGTGGCAGGACCAGGATGGAAATGGAGCACTCTGACTCCAGAGACTGATTTAATCACTGTATTATACCACAACCATGCTGCTCAGGCAGCTGGAACGCTCTTGGATAGTTCCTTATAAAACACTAGGAGGACTCATTCAGTCTTCCCAATCAAAAACCATAACAGAACCCGAACAGAGGAATTGTTTGTGCTATCTTAATAATCACCACCTCCCAGATTTGAGCAAAATCTTTTCCTTGACAAAATTCAAAAATTGGGTTTGATAGAAATGTTTTGCCAGAGGGAGACAAAAAAAAAAAAAAACCATTTAGCAGTGCCACTGAGAAATTTATCCACAGACTGATTTCTTCTTAAAAACATTTCCCACTAGGTAGAAATGTTTTCAATAAATCATTAATTCTACTCTCAATTCTACTTCTCTGCTCATTTCCCATGCAAAGAAGAGTCAAGGTAGTATGCACTATAAGCAAGTTAAAATAATCTCAAATACCATTTTCTAGTTACAAAGTATAACAATTATCCCAAGAGGACTATATTTTGCAGCACATGCTAAACAATAGGAGCTCACTAAGAATCATGTGAAATAAGACAATGGCGTTCAGTTTATTTAGTTCCAAACAACTGAAGCACTGATCATAGTTTGTTGGATAATTACTGTTGAGTAATACAACTCCCCTTATGAATTAAAGAAACTTTATTTGACTTCCTGCCTAAAAGGATTAATGGTTTACTACTAGTTACTAGTTGATGTAGTACTTAAGGTTCCTCAGGGCTAATGACTGGGCGGGAATTATAATATTATTCCAGACCAATCATTAGTCATTCAAGGAAGATGCTGACCAATGAGAAGCAGCTTAAGGTTCTGAGCTGAAAGCTAAGTGCCCCTTATATGCCTGGGTGATGCCAAAGCAGGTTACGCTTTCTGAGAAGAAGACTCCTAGGTGGTAAGTTAAACATTTCTGGGCAAGGGAAGAATTACAATTAACATTATGTCATAAAATAGATTCTGAGGAGTGGTGTAAAGGCGAAGATATCAAGGATTATGAAAAGAGTGGGATATTCTATAAAAACTAAAGAGATAATAGATTTACTTATAATTTCCCCAGGAAAGATTATTCTATTCGAGGGTTGAAGTTAAGTTTTGTTTTGTTTTTTAATTCAGTGTATTAGCTTTAATAATATCAAGAAAGAGACAAGTTTTGTTTGCATTTATATTTCTGAAACTTTCTTTGAAAAGTCAATTTTTAAGATATCAATAAAGAGATAATATTCTAGTAAAAGAATGTTCTAAAATGAGGTTATAACATGGATTGTGAAAATGATTATATAATCTGTTTAACTGACAATCAAAAGTGAACTTCTCAATGAAGATTGAAAATATATCATTAATGAGAATCAGTAGAGCATTATTATTTTACCTAAATATAGCATATGACTTTCTTGAGGACTAATTTATTTCCTTATCCTGAACTCATACATTATTTTAAAGATTTTATAATAGCATTTGTAAAATAAATTTATGAGCAAGTCAAACATTTTGAAAGCTAACAAAAGATCTGAGAATTTACAGAGACATCATCTTGACAGGACATATTTTTATAAATTAACAAGATTATATATTTTTAGAAGTTTTAGAAATATTTTTAAATCTTATTTATCATATATCATATAGTGAGTCAATCATAAAATACTTCACAGTTTCAACATTTAGTACAGTCAATGAACTGTGTTTTAGGCTAAGAATATTCTCATCAGTTCTTACTATACTAAATCAGTAGTTATATCTTTTCCAAAGTTGTATTGAATCTGACTGCACAGAATCCAAGCAAATATTACAAACACAGGTAACATTTTCATGGAAATTCTTTTTGCCAAAACAAGTCCCCAGTTATTTATTATAGGATTTAATTGCTCAGGTGATTTAGGTGACTGGACAGGTAATTTTTAATGAAATGAATTTGAAACTGTATGTCTTGTGACAGAAAACTGTTTTCTCATACCCCCACTCTCAGTTAAATATATTTATATTACTTGGAACAAGTTTAATTTTTCTCTTTCAATGACAGCTTTAAAGAACAATGTGAAGATTGTAGAGAAGACAATACATCAAGAATCTACTTATTGAGTTCTTCTAGAACAAAAACCAGGATCTTTCTAATGTAAACACATTGGTGTTTATTTTGAGAAGAAAATATATAGATAAAAAAAATCATAAAGTAGATAGTTTAATCATCCCCATCCCCCCCAAAAAAATCCAGTTTGGAAGATGTCACTGAACAACTCTTCCAATGTATTTCTGGATTCAGTGCCCAGTAATACCAATCGCTTTCAAGTTAATGTCATAAATGAGAGTCATGAGAGCAGTGGAGCAGCAGATAACAACCCTGACCCTCCACATTATGAGGAAACCTCTTTTGGGGGTGAAGCCCAAAACAGATTCAGAATCAGCTTCAGGCCTGGGAAACAAGAGTGCTACAACGATTTCCTTCAAAATGGAGAAGCAGCTAAAACAGAAGCCAGTTTCCATGCTTATGATTCTCACACAAACACATACTACCTACAAACCTTTGGCCACAACACCATGGATGCTGTTCCCAAGATCGAGTACTATCGCAACACCGGCAGTGTCAGTGGGCCCAAGGTCAAACGACCCAGCCTGCTGGAGATTCATGAGCAACTTTCAAAGGTAAGTTTAAGGGCACAAGCAGGTATACGGCTTCCTCCTTCAGGTGACTTCCTGCTCTGAATATAAAAACAACCAATGAAGAGGTCTATTTCAAACCATCCATCTTACTTATATGACTATCCCTAGTTCCCAATAAACAGAAAATACACAAGTGTTTCACAAGTGTTTACTGAGGACAGAGAACTAGAGAATTGACTCTGAAAGTTAGGCAATATGTCGTATCTTATTTAGAATTGTAGTCTACTCAATTCACACGTGGTTAAACATGTCAAACTGAATACTAAGCTGGTTTCACCTTAGTATCAATGCTTCTACAACAGTTATTAAAAAAATCACTGGTGCTTGCTGTAGTTAATAGTGTGATGCCAGCCTTTAGTGCACATGGATTTTTTTTTTTTATTCTTTAAAGAGACAGCAGGGATTTATAAGATTCGGCATTTTATCCCTTCCTCTTCAAAGCTTTGCCTGAGGCTCCTGCGTGCACTTAAGCATATAAAAGTAACTAAATTAAATTTAAGTACAGAAGCAGCAGATGTGGCTATACTTTTTATTTAAAGAATATAGCCAAGGTTCAAAATCTGCCAGAAACATGAGGCAGCACTTTTTCTAATCTTGCAGCAAATCATTTATAAGCTTAGTAGATTTCTTCTTCAATAACTTGCTCTAAAATATGTTGATGCACTTTATCTTCCTGTTTTTCTGGAACACAATTGGGAATGAATATCATTTTTTATAGATATAATTACTTACTAAGAAGAATAATTAGCTGTCACATACCAAAATGCAGTTTACTCTTGCCCAAGTTTTGAGATAAGAAAAAAAAATGATTGAAATAATTTTTTTTCATATTCACTCATTTATCCAGTAATTGTTTATGAAGTGATTACTCGCTCCAGGGATTCTAAAAATATTGCTTTCATAAAAGATGTTAATAAAGGTGAAAATTTCCTTTCAGTTTAAGTTCATCCTTCTTTTCATAAGAAAACCTGTCTCCAAAACTTGTTCCCATTGGCTGTTAGGGTCCCTGAGTCTGGGTCCTACCACCAGAGATTGAGAAAATTCCTGAGGAGGAGGACATGCTCTGAATTCTATACTGTTATCCCTTCTCCCCACCAAACTTTACTTGTCCTATATACTATGTTGCCAATACTTTTCTACACCTCTGGTCTCTTTATAGACATAAGATTTACACTTCATCTGAGATATCTGATGCTTTAATCAAAAGAAGTTAGCAATGTGGCAATATCAGAAAAAAATCACAGTCTCCATGAAGATTTTTGAGAAGGGGGCAATTTGAAGCTCCTGAATTCAGCTGAGCTGTCACTTTTCTTTTCTATTTGACAGAAGTAAAAAGGAGAAGGCAAAAAGAAAGAGGGAAAAGAAGGCTAAGCAAAGAGGCATAAGGAGTTTCTAAGATGTGGGAGGGACAGAAAGAGAAACTTAGGTCATTATAAAGAGATTTCAATTCATTCTGAAGAAGTAAAATGAGCCAAAATCTTCTAAAAAAAAAGACCTGAAATTCTATTTCACTATACTCTACCTCATTACACATAATTCTTAAAGCTGCATTTCATAAAATTGTGAACAAATTTTAAATGTTCTCATTCACACCCTTCCCCGACTTACAACAAAAGAAAATAAAATTTTAACACCATTAAAAAGAAAATGGAGTAAACTCACATTGTTCTTAGGACCAATATTCTAAAGAGAGAAGAGTAGCTTATTTATAATTTCTAAAGCCATAACATGTAAATCTTTATACAAGGAGAGGAAAACTCTGAGAGAACATTGTCAGAAAGTCATCTAAATGACCATAAAGTAGGAATGCAATAACTGCATTTGACAGATTTGATAGATATTGGGGATATCATATTCTTTTTGAAAAGATAAAATTAGACTAAGGACTTAACTTTGATCTAAAGCACTTTTTTCTTAGATATAAAAAAATGGTATATTAAATAAATTAAAAACTAAGTTTAAGCTCAATGCCCTGAACAATCATTTTGAATGAGTATAGTAATAAGTTACCCTTTCTATGAACTTGACCCTTACTTATCTAGGGTACTTCATCTTGATTAAATCATACATAAGGATCCACATAGCTGAACTGGGAGCAGAATTCAAATAAAACCACAGAATCTACAATGGGCAAATTCCTATAGCCAGGACCATTTTTGTGTCCCTTAAGTTGTAAGGACAAGTCTGTCTCTCCACAAGTCCTATTTCTATGCTATCTTTTGATTGTAGACATTAACAATCAGGGCCTTATTCAATTCATCTCTGTCTTCCTTGCCAGTGAATTTGCTACTACTATTTCCCCTGCTTTTCCTCACTCCATAACCCCAAGTAAAGATAAAGACCTGAAATGTAATATAGCTATGTTGCCACCTCCTTGTGACCCTTGACGCTTTAAGATAGTTTCTTAAATCGCAACCAGAAATGATTAATAGAACAAAATTATATAATAATAGTCAGATATATCACAGATTTTGTAAGCAAAAATTGTAAATGATAGTGTTTTTTTAATATAAAAGTGGAAAGTAATTGACATAGTAAAAGTTTGGTGATATTTTTTGTATCCATAATTATATTGGTTTAAAAAACCATATAGGAATGGGACATTCATACTAAATGGCAGAACATATTTAGTCAAAAGCCAGTGGATTTTGTGCAAATTTTGCCAGTCAGAAACTTCCCAATCAGAAAAAAATTATGTGACAAATTTGTCTTAATAGGTAAAATTTTTTAAAAGTTTGGAAGACATTAAGTCTCTATCTTAAGTGAAACTCTAGGAGTGATAGAATTGACAAAATTTTTAATCGCAGTGATTTGAGATCATAGTTGAAGAAGTCATTTTCATTTTCTATGTAGTAAAAAGTTAAATGCCTATACTGGTAGCTCTGAATTAAAGAATTCTGAAAACTCTAGTTAAAAGCAGAAAAAAATTACTTCATCCCTTACTTTTTCTACAGTATTATACAAGCTATAGAACTTCAACTGATCTTGCAAGATACTTGTAAAAATTAGAGTTTAGATTCATATAAAGTCCAGCACATTGCCTACAATTAGTAGAAATTCAATAAATGTTTGTTAATGATGATGATCATTTTTATACTACCCTATTTTTATTTTTAAAGTAAAATACACATGAGTACAATATTTAACAAGTACTAAACTGATATAATATTTAACAAGTACTAAATATATATATATATATATATATATATATATATATATATATATATATATATATATATCTTATCTAATGTAAATCTTTATTCTCTCCAGAACAATCATTACGCAGAGTTTCTTATAAATCCCTCCAGAGGTTTTCTGTGCCTATACAAACATATATTTATTTCTATCTAATTTTCCGTTTGTGTGGTTTTTTTTATTCCAAATATGTGTTGGGATGTATTTTACACATTGTCTCGAACTCTGAGATTTTCACTAAACAATATACTTTGGAGATCTTTCTGTATCAAAACCTGTATAATGATTACTATACACCTGGCAAAGAATAATCTGGTATTTTTACTTTGTAAAACTAATTCCACTTTTAGAATCCAGCTCAATTCTTATGGCTGACTTTTCATACAAAATTCCAAACTACAGGGCTGACCACAATGGAACTACTTTTCAGTTTTACTACCCACGATTGTTGTTAACATTTCAAGAAAATATAGTTATAAGGGAATCAGAAAAATACGTAGCCTTTCTGTCAAAGTCTTATATCACTGAAATTGTCTATGAAAAGTATAAAATAACTATAAAAATTAAGATGGAAATATTATTCTTAAGGAAGCCAGCTGTTTAAAAAACTGATCCAAAAGAAAAGTAGAATGACATAACATTTGGATCATTAGACTATCAACAACTAAAAGTAATTTGTGAATAAAAACATTAAGACTAACTTTGACATCGAATAACACACTTTTTACTGAGATTTTTTATGTATCAGACACGATGTTCACACTTGACACATTCTCACTCAATCCTTAACACAGCTTTTTAAGTACTATTATTATTGATATTTTATAGATGGTGAAAGGTTTATAAAATTCTATGGATCTTTTATAAGAAAAAACAATGACTTAGAGAAATCAAGCTTCCGAGGTCAGGAAGCAAAGTTCATATGACTAATAAGTTGAAACTATATCTACATGATAAAGACTCCATGACTTTATTATTATACATTATCCTCAGCCTACTCTCCCGTAGCGGTTTGCTTCAGCTCATTTGATAGCTATAGAAAATGGTGGAACTCAGGCACAAAGAAGAAATCGCACCTCATTCATGATGGGCTGAACAGGAGATCCCAGCTTCTTTCTTATTTTGGGGGCTATGCAAGAGATCATGTTGCTTCCCCTATAGAATTAGTTGTAAGTCTCAATTTTTATCATTATAGTGAAAAACATTTATTAGCCATTTATTCACAAGAGCTGCTGTATAATGTGAGTTAAAGAGTTTTGATCTGTACTACCTAAAATTTTATTTTGTAAGTCAAGTGTTGCTATGGGTAGCAATAAAGGACACACAGTCAAGTTAACAATCATTAAACCACTTATATCAATGTATAAATGCTTACCTTCTGTAAAAGGACAACCAGAATGTATAAAGTGTTCAGAAAATAATATTTTCTAAAGTATTTCAAAATTTGGAACTTTAGCATTCAAATTGAGGCTATCCAAAATTAGAAATAATCACCAAAACAAATAAACTAGACATTAAAATCGAGGCAATAAATGCCTTGAAGGCCAGTGATAATCAAAAGCTACCCCTAAAATATTTGTTGGAGTGAAATGCTGCAACTAAGGGCTCATTCTAATACTTGTTAGAGCCTTAGGTTCCCAAGGCCACACCTGGGAGCTCTCACTTTTAAAATACTTTGTGGAAACAAACAAAAAAGATGAATTTCACATTATAAACTGTTCAGTGATAGATAGTAAGTAGAGTGAGAGTTCCCTTAAAGTATACGTGGAAAGTATTAAGAATCTTTTAATTTATTTTCTTATTCTGGTTTATCATGGTTTATCGCACATCACTACCTTTTGGCTTAAAATACCAAAAATATAAGTCAATATGTTTGTCAACTGTTTTCAAATGTAAAAATAATGTAATTATAAATTGTGACCATGGTAGTGATTTAGAGGAATGGTTTTAAAACACGACAAAAAACTGTCTCATTTTCTGCTTTATTTTTTAATTATAGTTGACAATATTATGTTAGTTTCAAGTGATTAGACATTATGAATTGATCACCATGATGTATAGTAACTATTTGTCACCATACAGTTATTATAATATTGTTGACTACATATCCTATGATATTGCATCCCCATGACTAATTTTATAACTAGTAATTTGTACTTCTTAATCTCCTTCACCTTTTTCACCCATCCTTCACCCCGCACTCCCATCTGGCAAACATCAGTTTGTTTTCTGTATCTGTGAGTCTGTTTCTGTTTTGTTTTGTTTGCTCATTTTCACAACTTAAAATACTCCCCTTCATTAAAAAGGCCTAGAAATGTACAAACATAATAATGTTAATCATTAAGATATAGAAATATTAGAATCATGTTTTTTGTTTTTTTTCTTTTCTGAAATAGCATTAGGAATTACCTGGTCCTTACTGGGGTTGGTTTTACAACAGTCCAGTAGCAGTGGTCTGAGAGGTTTAGGTGGAAGAATATTGGTCATATTTTGATCATTATTGAA